>CATIWK010334274.1:0-14982 GCA_949634005.1 Mallotus japonicus | reverse complement strand
CAGTATAATTTATTCTATTGAAAATTATGAGTTCGATATTTAATAAAAAAAATTAAAGTAAAATAAAAGTGTAATGTGGATTATGATTTTTCTCTTGGCAATTATGAGATCCAAAGTCCTGCTTCGACTCTCTATGACCTTATGAAGCATGGCAATATGGGTCGTTGTTTTCCTCATAGAGTGATGATACGTATAGCGGCCACTTTGACGTGGGCCGCATTTTTTCAATTGAATTTTTTTTTGACAGAATTACCCCCTGCTTACATGGGGGGCAATTCATTTTTCTCTTGTTCTTTTGGTAACTTCACGCGTCATTTCTCTTCCTCATAATGTGTGTTGAGTTATATATTGTTTTTTATGGCTTTGTTTATATATATATATAAAAGAAATATGCCGGATCTCAGTAGTACGTCGTACAATAAAATAATTGTATAAAAATAAAATATATATGTTATATTGATTGCTTTAAGATAATGTAAAGAACTAAATAAAAAAAATTCTAATTGAACATTATAAATTAAATTTAATGAGATATTAGTGTAGTAGTAAAATTAACTAAAGCAGAATTTTGGAAATGTAGAAATTTACCTTAACGTAACCAATTATGATTATGATGTAATTGTACTTTTATATATAACAAACAAGAAGAATTTTTTTTTAGATTTTTTTTAATATAGCACAAATTAACTTTTTAATATATATATATGTATATATTAAAAAGTTAATTTGTGCAATATTAAGAATCTGATGATGGAAGTGATTATAAGCCTCTTTACTGATATCAGCACATGAACTAGTATACTGGCAAATGAAAGCATCACTTTCAGTAAAAACCACATTTTCAATGTCAGAAACAATTCCAGGATATTTCCTGAAATCAGTAGGAAGATGCCAAGAACCATCATAGAAAACATCACAAATTTTAGCTTTCAACTTGTTCCGCACTCTTATAGGAATCTGAATACTATCACCAATGCAATAACCAAGTCAATTGTCATTCCAAAAATTCAACGAAGAAGATGGAGAAGTGATCCATTGAGCATTTGCTTGCAAATCAATAAAACCGAGTGAAGAGAAGACCAAATAGTGGAAGTGTGGAACCAATATACATAGACCAAGGCTGATTAATAGAAGGTAAAAATTTTGATCGTAAAAAATCAAAACAGAAATTCTTCTCCGCACAAACCCTCCAAGTTAGCTTAGACAAAAGAGCAAGGTTGATATGATGAAGGCGTTTTAAACCGATCACTCCTTCCTCATTTGGGGCACAACATTTTTCCCATTTAACATTCACATGTTTTTTTTTTTTTATCATAAATGGATCCGGTCCATAAGAAATTACGAATGACTTTCTCTAAATATTTGAGAAAATCTGCAAGCCATTTGTAAACCATAAACGAATACAGGAAGGAGCCATAAATAACTGACATTATTAAAACTAATCTACCAGCTATTGATAGAGTTTTACCTTTTCAATTATCAAATTTGAAGATAATCCGGTTTGCAATAGGCTGAAGCCAACGCTTTTTAGGAGCACCCTTAAAAATTAGAACACCAAGATAATTAAAAGGGAGAGAATCCCTTTTAAAACTCGCTTGAGAACATAAAGAGTGAGCTCGATCATTGGTAACATGTCTTCCAAAATAAATTTCAGATTTACTCCAGTTAACCACTTGACCCAACAACTTGGCATAATCAGAAAAAGTTTTCAATAGTAAGTCCACATTAGCCTTAGTTGCTTTACAGAAGACAAAAACATCATCAGCATACAAAAGATAGGTAGAACATTGCACCCTATACGAAGGCATACATAGGAGTCAAAGACTTAGTGTGAGTAAGACTCGAGAGCTTTCAATTCAAAACTCCTCCGCCACTATTTTTCTTATTCCAGGGAGTTTGCCAGGGTGACTCCTTATCACCAGCTATTAGCTATTATCCATAATAGTTCAACCAAACAGACTCTAATTGATATAAAAATAATTATAAAATAAGTATTGATAATTTTTTGATACCATTAGCTATTATTTACTGTTAGAGGAGTAAGTGAGCCGAGTCTAAATCAACTTTGACTAGTTCGGACTTGGTTCATTTATAATCGAATTGAACTCACTATGTCATTTGGTGTTCACGAGCTGTTTGCGAGTTTAAATGAGTCTAAAGAAATTTAAAAGAATGCAAACTATAAATTAAAATTATACATTAAAAATTAAAAACAAATTATTTACTAAATAAATTATAATATTTAATAAAAATTATGATTTTATTCTAATAATATATTTTTTAAAATATTTTTTACAATATAAATTTATATATTATATATCTAAAATCAAATTATTAAACATTAAAATTACGAGCTGGCTCACGAGCTTTTTATTCTAACTTGTTCACGAGATTCACGAGCCGAACTTTATATAGTTTGGGCTCAGCTCGATTATTAAATGAGTTTCAATATACAAGTTCGAATAAATTTTTATTGAGTCAAATACCAAACTGTTCGTGAATAATTTGACTCGTTTACAGCCTCATTTTATTGCATGGTTCATTAAAAAAATTTAATTATTTTTATGTAATTATATAAATTAAGAACAGTTTGACTCGTTTACAGCCTCATTTATTGCATGGTTCATTAAAAAAATTTAATTATTTTTTTGTAATTATATAAATTAAAATATAACATGTCAAATAAATTAATAATGAAAATAGTTATTTCCTTGTCAAAAATAATCTTTAATGATATGCACTAAACATGAAAATAAATTTCTCTGGAAGAATTTTTCTTTTTTTTTTTTTTTAAAAAAAGGAAGGAGCACAAATACGAGTCAAGCATCATGAGTACCACGTGCTTCTCATTTTGATGTTTGCTTTCTTTTAGCTTGTACAGTGTACTCTTCATTATTTCGTTATTTTGTCTTTAATTATTTTTATAGGCCCCACCCAATGCACTATTTTTCTAAAATTTTGTTTTTTTTTGTAAAAAACTTTCATTTAGGTCCCTTTCCACACTCGCTTTTTTTTCCACACTTTTACATTGCACATTCCTTGAATATGTATGCCATTTTCCTATTTTTATTTATTTTTATAAAAAAATTATTTCTCAAAAGTTCAATTCTTATATTTTTTTTAATTTATAAAATTATGGTCAAATGTGTAGGATTGGGATTGGTTTTCTTTCCAATCAGGAATGTCCACAATAATCTAAATAATTGAAGTAAATTATAAATAAAAAGAAAAAAAATTCTGTCATTTTCATTAGCAAGTATTTTTAAAATATTATATTTGAATTCTTACAATTATTTATATAATTATTTTTTATATATATAAAAAAATTATTTCTATTATATAATCTATCAATATTTAAGTTATAATATAAAACTAAAATTTATAATATTTATATTTTATCTTTTTAAATTCTTAAATTTATTTCATCAAATAATTTGTATCTTTTAAAAGAGTTCTCTTTGATGTCTAATTGTGTATCTATACAAATAAAATTCATTTAGAAATCATTTAATTAGGTAAATTTAGAAATCTAAATATGTATATAAAAATTTTAATTTTATATAAATACAAATGATAAATAATTTAAATACTGATAAATTATATAATCAAAAATAATTTCTTTTAGTTATTGCAACTATTTGTTTCACAAATTAATTTGTTGGAATTTATGTAAAGCATTTTCCAATATTCATTTAAATCACATGAAAAATCTTGAGATGAATATATAATAATAAAAGAGTTTCCATAAAAGTAAAGGTTTTACTGTGTGGCACAAGGTATTCATGCTTGAATTTAATTGTTTTGTAATTATTGTAACAATTGATTTTACAAATTAATTTTTGGAATTTATATATAGCATATTCCAATAATATTCATTTAAATCACATGAAAAATATTGAGAATAATAGTAAAGAATAAAAGAGTTTAAAGTTTTTACTGTGTGGCACAAGGTATTCATGCTTGAATTTGAGTTTAATTAAGAATAAGAATTTTATAAAGTGTTGTTTGAATATAGATTAAGCAATAAGTAAGCATCACCTTTTTTCATGGTTGCTCTTTCTGTTTAGTCTAATGGACATGCTGAAACTTGAAATTAAGAAAAAAGGTCCAAAAATAACCTCAATATTTACCACAATTTTCACTTTGACACTCTATATATTTTCAGGTTCGATTATACCCCTTTTATCACTATAAAAGGTATGTTTTGATCTCGAAAAATATAAAATGCATAAATAAGTATTGAGGTAAATATAAAGGTCATTTTTGGATTTTTTTTCCTTTCTTTTTAATCAAATTAAAGGATATTTTAATCCAATTAATATAATTTTATGAAAATTAAAATTTAATTTTTTTTTTTATAACAACATGATGTGAGAATATGCACTTTCAACTTGTTGGACACTAATCTATGCATGATAAAACAATTATTTAAGCAATGAGAGTTTAAATTAAATTAGATTTTCATTAAAAATATTAATTTTGTTAATTATTATTTTAATTCAATTGTTACATGCAAATTGATACTTTATTTTATTATTTTGAGTTAAATTATTATTTAAAAAATTAAGTTCTAAGATATCAAATAAATTTTTTATAAACATTAAAAATTTTCTATAAATTTTATACATGCAGTAAAATTTGTCTCTTCTTGTCCTATCCATTAGTTACAAAAAAATAATTGAGAATTTTTTTTAAATTTTATATTTGATTTCTTAAACTTTTAAAAAATATCTTTTGACATCTTAGAATTTAATTAATTTTTATTAATATTTTATAAAATCTTATGATTTTATAATTATATAAAAATTTTAATTTAATAAGTAATATAAAAATTACTATTTAATGTTACTTTAATTAAATAAAAATAAAAATTTAAATTTAAACTACTTAAATTATTTTCTATATATATATATATATACATGCATCAATTTTAAAAAAAATTAATAGATCATGATTAAATTGTAAAAAATATCAAAATTTGATTATTTTGCAAATAATCAAAATGATGCATTTTAATGTGGCGCCTATATGAATCGAATCAGATTTTTTCAGTGGCTACATCAGTAAGGTTTTACCGGATTATTCAATTAGTAAATGAAATTACAAAAATAAAAATGTTTGTGCATAAAATTGTCAAAATTGATAGTATACGATTGAATTGCAAAAAGTGTTAAAATATATGTATTTTTTTTTTTTGTAAATAACCCTTTAAATAATAAAAATTAACATATTTTTTTATTAAAATCACCGGTATTTAGAATTCATTTCATTCTAATTAATTCAGTTTAATTTGAATAGAACCACTAGTATGATAAAAATCAATCAACAACTAATTTAACGCAACATTATTTAAGTGTGAATAATTTCCTTGCAGACTGATCTTAAGAATTGTTGGTAGAGTATTTCTTTTTCAAATAAAGTAATTTGAGTCCAATTACGTTTGGGACAATGAATTTTGTGGGCATAACACTTCTCTTATGCAGATTCTCTTACTCATGCAAAATTTGTAATATAATTTCAAGATTAAGGTTGCGCATGTCAGCTAGATATTAATGTTAAATATTTTAATATTTTTTTTTTTTGACCTAAGGGATTTTTAGAGGTTGGAGGAGGGGGAATTGAACCACCAACCTCCTACAATACCCCAACAACCTTGACCAACAGGCCAAGGCTTCGGGGGTAATATTTTAATATTTAATTCAATAAAAAAGTTTAGTTTGCATTGATGGGTATGCTATTATTTTAATATTATTACTATGAGTATCTGATTTAAAAAGATATAAATCAAATAAAGTCTTAATTAGCTTTTTAAATTAAAAATGAATAAATATATTAATTGTTCAAAATATAAATATTATATATCCTATTGAACTTTTAAAACTAAAATAAAAAACATAAATAAGAAATAAATGGCATTAATTTATTCTTGTTAGTTGTTATACCGGCTCCAAATTCATAATTTTTATCAATTACACTAAATTGGTTAAAATTATAATTAAAAGTGAAATTAGGTTAAAATTATAAAAATTAAAAAATTTAGATAAAATTAATATATATATTTTTTTTGTAATTCGGCCTATTTTAAATTGTGTAGAACATACTTAATCAACCATAAATTTTGAGATTGACATGGTAAATTTTACCTATTTTAAGTTTATAATTTGTTGTATTAGTTTCTAAAAGTAAAATAATTAAAGTATTTTTTTATTAATAAATAACAGATTTTACAACTAGTAGTGATATTTTCACGCAAAAAAATACGTGTTGAATAGTTGACTTACCACTAAAAAAAGGTTTAGAATAAAAATCATTAAACTCCAAAATTAGTAAAAAAAAAAAAATTAAGTTATAGAGAGATTTATATTCTCATCCAAATTAACTATTTTTAACCATTCCTAAATTTTCTTAAAAAAAAAAAACTTAGAAAACAAAGACTAATAAGATACATTACAATTAGTTCACCTACATTTTTTTTTCTTGTAAATCAAGCTAAAGAAGAGGGAAAAAAAAAAGGTCCTCATTCATGAGTTTAACTTTTTTTTTTTTAATTCATTCACCAGTTCAAAATTTTCAAAATCAAAACACTTTTTGATTTATTATTATGAGAGTCGAGAGATTATAAATTACGAATTCGATTTTCAGTTTCTTTCTTCTTTGTTTTAACTCTTTTTAATTTATTTACAAATTTAAAATGTTTTGAGCTGAAATCTCGATTTTAATACTCTTTAAATTATTATTATTAGAGTCGAAAGATTATAAAATTATAAATTCGAACTTCAATTTTATTTTTAATTTTAATTCTTTTTAAGTCATTTACGAATTTAAAGATTTAGAGTTTAAATCTCGAGTTTAATACTTTTTAAATTATTATTATCCGATTCGAAAAATTATAAAATTACGCGTTTGAAGCTGAGTTTGAGAAATTTTGATAGCAAAATAAATAAATGGATAAATAAAAATCAAAGACAAATATCTTTCTTGCAATTTCCATATTCTTTCCTAGCTTTCAAAAGTGCCAACCACCTCCAACAAGCTGATCACGCGCCTCGCCGTTATAATAATTTCTTCGTGCCCTCCTTCTACTGCTCTTCTTCTTCTTTTTGCTCTGTTTATTTATTAGGGTTCTTTAACAGGATCACACATCTCAGTTCTCTTCTTTAGTTACTTCTTCTTCTTCTTCTTCTTCACTGCCCATCTTCAATTCTTGATTATTATTATTGTTATTGTTACAGTGACTGAATTCTTGGGTTTCTTGGACCCAAGAATCAAAATTTGAAATCAATCATGCCTTTACTATGGAAAAAGCCAAAGGTTTCAAGAATCTCTCGTATTGTTGCTGATCTTCACCCACCAAAACCCGGAAACTCTTCTCTTGTTGTTGAAACAGGCTTCCCTACTTCTCTTGTTGATCTTTTCGTCAAGAACCGTGATCGTTTAAAGAAACCCAATAAGAGAAAAAAGAAACATCAGCAGCAGGAGGCCCAGGTTGAAGGATTTATCATCTCTGATCCAATACCCTTGTCCAACTCTAGAAATTTGCCCGGCGAGTATGTTTACAGCGAGAACAAGAACGAGAGGCGGCCGGAGAATTTGGAGGGTAGGAGTGAGTCTTTAGGTGATAACAAAAGCAAGGTTTTTGTGAGTGAAGATCGAAGAAATCTTGATTCTGATAAGGTTGTTGAAGGTTGTGATGGTAATAATGAAAGATGTGTGTTAATGGCCGTTTTGAAGATGTTTGTTGTAGTTGTTTTGGCTTTGAGCACGAAAAGACTAGCTGTGGGGATAACACTGTCAGCTTCTTTCCTTATTTTTCTTGAATATGTTGGGAAACGTTGTTTCTGTTTCTTGCAACCGTGTCTGAGTGCAAGAATGGCATTGCATTCAATCCAAAGGGTTCTTTTCTTCTTCTTCTTCTTCTTGCGAAGAAGAACAGATTCTTTGGAAGAAGAAAAGAAAGGTGGTGGTGATGATGATGATGTTGGTGATAATGTGGTTGATTGTTCTGATTTGATTGAGAGTGTTGAATCAAACGCCAACTCGAACTCTTCTGTTGAGGAAATTCAAGTTGTGGAAGCTAGACTTGATATGGTTTCGCGGCTTGAAGATAATAAAAGAGTGGAGCATGAAACAATAAGGGACTTATTGCGGTGGGATAGAAGATGGGGGGGCTTAGATATGGAGAAAGATGAAGGTGAAGATGGACGCAGATTTACGATTTGTGGAAAAGAATATATCCACAATCATAGAATCAGAAGGAAACTCGTTAAGACATTTGTGCCTAAGAAGTTGCGCGCAATAAAGAAAGCTATGAAGGCGAGGGAAAGGGAGAGGGAGAGGGGGTTCAAGGAGGCGGATTTGATGAGTGAAGAATCTAGTGAGGAGAAGTTATTGACAAAAGAAGATGCAGAAGAGCAAGATGATTTTGACCAATTAGGCAGATTAAGACTATGGCAATTGATGGAAGAAAAAGAAGATGGAAGAGGCAATTATAGGACAAAAACAAAAGAAGAACCGAAAGTAAAGCACAGAAAAGAAGATGAAAAATTTGAACACACAGTTTTTACTTCTACTACTGAATTGCATACCAAGTCACAAAAGATTGTAGGTGATGGAAATGCGGATGTTGAAAATGGGGGTGATAAGATTGTAGTTGAGGGAAGTGTGAATGTCGAAAATGGGGGCAATTCAGGTTATCTGATTCTGTTGCTTATTGTTCTTGCTGGACTAATTGGGGGTCGAATTCTAGCACTTCTGCTTACTATTGTGTGCTGCTCGATGTTGAAATTGGTACACAGACCAAAGAAATTGTGTAAATGAGCACTGAAATTCTCGTTTCTTGCATGAACTTCAAGTTAGGATCCTTATTGGTGGTTTGTTCAGAGGGGATATTTGTTTGTTCTTTTTCGAGTGATGTTGTAGTGTTTGCTTCTGCTGGGGTGTTCTTCAATGTCACACAGTTGTATTCTAGATGTTCAGTCTTAACAAACAATTCCAACCTTTTTGCTAGCATTCCAACTTGAGGTGTTGTATCATGAAAATGTAAATTTTACAAACACAAATTCAGAAATTATATATATATATCAAAAAACTTCATTGCTCGATTTAGCAATTCAATTGCTGCTTTCTGGTATGTGTGTGTATTCTGCAATTTTAGTTTCTGTTTCTGACCGGACTTGCACAAGTACTGGGACTACAAGGCACAACTGTTTGTTAAATGTTTCTCTTAATAAGAGCTGTTTTTAGTCAAATTTGGCCTGAGGATCATTATCTCTGTTATTGCCTGTTGTTTGATTGCATATGCACAGACTGGAATGAAAATCAATATGCCAGCCTGAACACCAGAGCTTTATAGGTAAATCCTTTCTATAAAATTGACAGGAATATTTGATGCCCTTGTTTTGCATCATACAATGATCAAGATTCCTCCTCTTTTTTGCTTTTTTTGGTAGGTCAAATTTTCCGTAGTTTCCATCCAGTCATTGTTGGCCTTCTGATATACAGGTGATATTCAATTCATAATTTCAGCTCCACAGAACTTATTCCAGGCTCCTTTCTTGCATCTGACTTTTTCTTGATTCTCCTTGTCTTTGAAACTTGATGCCATTGACCTGCCAAAGCATAGAAGTTCGATAAAAGAACATGATTTTCACAGCTCTGAGAACTCAAATCTGCCATAATGTTTGCAGCCTTCTCCCCAACATCAATTTCTGAGAACTTAATGCAAGCACTCAGTAATATCTTATAAGCTGTGAGCCTTTCCTCTGGCTTCAACAGCTTAACAAACTCGTCTGCCTGAGTTAAGAGTCCTGCTCTACTTAACATATCAATTAGGCAGCCGAAGTGCTCAATCTTTGGTTTGAGTTTGTAAACCTCTACCATCTTTTTGAACAATTGACAGCCCTCATTAACTAACCCTGAGTGTCTGCAGCCTGTTAATGCAGAAACAAATGTCGCTTCATTTGGCTGAACTCCTTGTTCTTCCATTTGCTTAAACAAACGCAAAGTTTCATTCCCATATCCATTGTTTGCAAGCCCTTCAATCACTGTCGTCCAAGTAAAAACATCTGTATATTCCATCTTATAGAAAGTAACCAAGGCCTCCTCTGGACTCCCACACTTGAAGTACATATCCATTAGAGCAGTTTTCACAAAAACATCTTGTTTTATTCCATTTCTGTTAATGAATACATGAATTGCCCTACCATAATGCAGGTCTGATAAACTAGCACAAGCAGCAAGAATGCTAACCATTGTATTTTCATCAGGCATCAACCCCTCGCTAATCATTTTCCTGAAAAGTTCCAAGGCATCCTTGGGATGCTTCACCTTGACATAACCGTGCAACATCAGGTTCCACAAGACAAGATCCTTGTCAGCAATCTGATAAAAGATATTACTAGCCAAATCTATCAAACCTTTCTCAACATAGCCATTGATCAAAATCGTATATGAAACTACATCTTTACTAGAACCCATTTCATCAGATACTCTTGATGCTGCATCCATCTGGTTGTACTTGGTGTACATTTCCAATATTGCATTGCTCACATTTAATATAGACCATAGCCCCATTTTTATAGCGTAAGCATGCATTACACTTCCACACTCTAATGAATCATATATTTTAGCTTGTGCAAAAGCTGAAAATAGAATCACCAAAGTAATTTTATCAGCTCCAATGCCTTCACTAATCAATCTTTTAAACAAACCCATAATTTCGATAACCGAATTAGAGCTTCTATAATAAGCACCCATGATTGAATTCCAGCTTGCTACATCTCTTTTGGACATTTTATCAAACAACAGCCGTGCGTAAGTGGTGTGGCCAATACAGCCATAAAAATGAACCAAAGCATTTTGCACAAAAATATCAGTGTCAAATCCAATCTTTATTAAATGGGTGTGAAATAATTTACCCATGGAATCAAAAGATAAACGTGAACAAGCATTAAGCAAAACTGGGTAGGTGTAATGATCAGGACAGAATGAGCCAAGTTTAATGAAGTAGTTGGAGACAAGGATGGATTTAATGGGAGTGGGGCTTTTAGAGTAAGCTCTGAAAAGACAGTTCCATGTAGAAGTGGGAATTGGGTGTGTGATTATAATGGTTTGGGTTAGGATTTGATCAAGAACTCTGAGATAACGGACTCCAACTCTTGCCCTTCTTCCTTGGTTCAGGAAAAGAAGAATTTTGTGCAAGTAGTAGTGCCTATTAGACATCAGGTCCTTTCATGAGTTTATTGGCAGCTGTTGGTGAATATGGATACATGATTTCAATAGATATGCAATGCACAATTTATCTCCTTGGCCAATATACTTTGTGGAGAGTGTCTCCTACTACTATGAAAGTCACTAAGATCGCATTATTTTATCGCACAATACAATGGATAAATTCTCAATTTATTACTTTTTTTTTTAACATTAACAATTATATTGTGTAATGAATTGTTATTGGTTTTAGTTTTATAATGTCTCGTTTAGCAGTGAAAAATAAAAGGGGAAAGTACGAAAAATCACCATGTGGTTTCACGGTTTTAGACTTTTAAATATGTGATTTTTTTTGTGACACTTTTAAATACGTGTTTTAGCCGTTGTACACTTTTCAGTATATGCATCTAACACCGTTAACTTTGTCCTATGTGGCGTTGACGTGGACACTATGGCGCTGATGTAGACATTATATGACGCTGACATGGACTTTATGTGGCGCTGACACGTATGCGCCACATAGGATGAAGTTAACATTGTTAGACATATATACTGAAAAATGTGTAAAGGCTAAAACATGTACTTAAAAGTGTCACAAAAAAAACTACGTACTTAAAAGTCTAAAACCCTGAAACTACATGGTGATTTTCCGTATTTTTCCCAAAAAAAAATATATGTGCCCACTTTAATTGGTCTAATGGCTAACGCGGTTACAGAAATAGTGGAATTCAGGTATCGAGTCCCACTCACTCGTTCTCCTCTCCTAGTTGTATTTAGCCAAAATATATATATATATATATATATATATATTCAAATGACATCAATTCTGATCAATTGTTATTTGTAAATTTTCCAATTTTTGACTTTTTAACACAATTTTTATAAACTTCTTTAATAAAAACACAATTTTTATGAACTAATTGTTTAATTTTCAAATGTCTCCCTAAAATAAGCTAATTAAGTTTACTAAAAAAAGGTGATTTAGTAGTCTTTTTGTTGGTAAATTAGTTTACATTGGTTGGAGTTTGTTTGGCACTTTTTTATAGATTTCCTAGGATTAAAGTCACAAAAATTAAAGATTTTTTTAATATAGTACTAAGAATTTCACCGCTTTATAGTGTTAAAGAATTTTGAAGAAAGTTTTTGCATTTTGGCGTTTAAATTTCAGCTCAATTTAAGAATTAAGAGCAACAAAAAACATCAATTAATATCAAGAAAAGTCGATCATATTAATTCCTATCATCTAAAAGTTTGCTTGAAGCTATGCAACAACAGACTTGTCAACTTGAAAAGCCTTTGGCAATTCAAGAATTAGTCTTAATTTGAAGAGTGTTGCATGCTGCCGTCCTAACCTTTCATGATCTTTTGGTATCTTCAGTTGTAGCAACTAAGCCAAATGTCATTACTTATTGAGTAATACAACTTTTTATATGTGCAGCTCATTCTCTAAATGGTTCTCTAAACAAATAACAAAAGAGAATGGCATATAATTACATGCAATCCCTCATTATGGCTGCAGTCTGATCTACCCTTATCATGATCATTGCTCCTCGACCACGCTCTACCTACTATTTCTATAATGCTAGCAGCACATTTCTTCTCGAAAATGTCTTGACTGCGTAAACCCTTTCATTAGATGTATATACTTGGAGTAGAATAAGCCTAATACATCTACAATTTCTATCTTTTATCAATATGTGTTTTTAATTTATAAATTAACTATTTTACCATTTGAACTTGCTAAAGAATAAAATTTATGAACATTTTTCATATTATTCGAAGTGTCTTAATAATTTTTTGTAAGTTAAAATAAAACTATATATTTAGGCATTTAAATTAAATGAAACATATTTTTAAATAATGTTTTTAGCAATTTATACATTAAAAATATAAACTTACATAATATGTCAAGTTAAAAGAGTCATGCATGTATTTAGTCATAATACAAAATTTTCCTTCGACGGCACAATTGTTGTCATTAGAATTGACATATTAGGTGGCATATGAAGGTAATGTCCCTTTTTACTTAAGTACTTTTTTTAGAAGTAAGGGATGATTTCGTTAACTTGAGAAAACTGAAGGAATAGATTCCTTCAATACAATATCAAATACACAGTTAGGGCATTCTTCCATAATAACCTGACATTCATTCAGCTCTAAAGCCCTCCTTGATAAATAATATGCCACCTTATTACCTTCCCTATGAAGATATTGAAACTGAATATGGGAAAAAAAGTTTGATAAATAAGCGATATCCTCATACAAAAGATCACTAGTAGCAAAGCCTTGAGTTGTTTTCTGAATTCCTAGAATCAGATTAATGCAATCTGATTCAACCACCAGACTTAAAACCAGCATCTCTCGCTGTCTTTAAACCAAAAACCACAGCTTTAGCTTCAAAAATTTTAGCCGATGGTACTCCATTTTCTCACTTCCCAGCAGCTAATAAAATGTAACATTCCTATCATGAATAATAGGCCCAAAACCAACAAAACCAGAAAAAAGAAACAACATCGTCATTAGTATTAAGTTTCATGAAGGTCCCCACTGGAGGAACCCATTAAACATGTGATCGAGCTTCCAGAGAATCAACAGTGGAGTCAGACACCTGCACGCATTGAATCTGCCATAAAGCTTTGTCACTAATAGCCTGAGCAAGTTCCATACGTCTATCATGTACCACCTGATTTCAAAAATACACTACACAAAAAATGGCCTTTGGCGGCAATAACATAGGGACAGTGTTAATAAGCTCTCCTATAAAAATCAATTGAAAAGCTAAAGGCGTTTAATAAGGGCAGTGGATAAATTCGTCCCTATATAGAGGCAAGTGTTAGAGGCAATTATATTCATTCGCTGCTATGCTATAAAATTGGTTTTGTTTTTATTTTTTTAATAAAAAAATATATTTTCATTTTGGAGGCAAAAAAGCGGCGCCTAGGCAAATCTTTACTCTACTAGACGTCTAGTTCTTCCTTTCTTAAAAAAAAAAAAAAACCTAAAATCCCAATTCTCTCACGTTTTCCAGCTCTCTTTCACTCATTCTTCCAGCTGTTCAAGTAGAAGGTAATCTCTATCATCCCAATTTATCTTTCAATTCCATTTACCCTAATTTTTTCTGTCTCTATTGTGTTCATTCAACATCTTTAGTTTTATGGTTACATGTGCACCTGATAGTGTATAAGTACTAGCAAAAGTAGAAATGGGAGCAAGTTTGAGCTCGGTTTTTGAAGTTGTTTGAAGATGGAGATGACATTGAGGATCAACTAGGACTTGGCACTGGAATATGATCAATGCCTCTTGGTATATGCTCAGTTCTACCACTACAATACGCATAACACAAACACACGCACTCTCTTGTCAATTGTCGTCTTCCTCAGACTTCAGTTTAGGTACCGAAACTCTCCTTTTGACTCAAAAGCCCCCCAAAAAGCCCTCCAATTCTTTATCGCTGCCTCCATTTTTTTGTTTACACCTCTGGTTTGCTCGAATTTTAGTGATCTTTGTTCTTGTTTTGAAGCTTGATCTCTGCTCGCTCTTCTTTAATTTTTTTTTTCAATTTTCAATTTTATACGATTGTAATGTATCTTCTCTATCTCTCTGTTTAAGTCTCTTTGCTTATAATTTTGCTTTATGATACTCTGCATGTAATTGCTCGCTTCTAATTAATGTTTGTTTAGCTCTGTTTAATTTTGTTTTGTAATTGCTGAGCTGTAATTTTTTTAAAATTCTGTTTGGCTCTCGGGAAAATCTGGTGTTTTGCAATGCTCAGTT
>CATIWK010334258.1:0-11734 GCA_949634005.1 Mallotus japonicus | reverse complement strand
GATGACGTGGCCCAATGATAGTGAACCAGCCATTTCCTGGTCCTGTAATAACTTTTATTTTTATTTTTATTTATTTATTTATTTTGCTTTGCGCTATTGCTGCTACTGGACAATGCTCGACTACGTATTGTATATATAGACACCAGGATTAAAGCTTCACCTTTTGCACTGAACCGTCCCCTCTCTCTCCGTCCCTCTGGCTCAGTACTCGTTTCGCATTGTCAGCCACAAATTTTTTTAATATTGTATCATTGGGGCATTTGGTCCCATTGCTGCAATCTTTATTGTGTTATTGTTTCTGGGCTCTTTTTCTTCCTCTTCTTCTTCTTTATATTTGCTTTTGGGCCAGTTTAAGCTCTCTTAATTTGTTTCTCTGCTTCTGTTTTGCTATGGCACTTTGTGCATTTTCATTTCCTGCTCATGCAAGCAGAGGCTCATCAAGTTCAGATCTTCAAAAGTTTAGCAGTTATGTTTCTTCTCATTTGTTATTGAGAACAGATCTGCTGGGCCAACCTGTGCATAGAATTAATCAGGTTTGTTATGTTCTTTTAAGGCTCATTAAACTTTTGGAGTAATACCCATGTTTCAGAATTGAGTTTAGAGTGCCGGTTCTTGTTTCTTTATTCAGAATTTTGATCATATGAATCTTGTTTAATGAAAAAAAAAAAGTACCCATCAGTATTTTTTTTCGGTCTTTGTTTTTTTCTTTTGTTTTTTTTTCGCTTGGTTTTATTTGGAATTTCAGTTATCTTCGTTTTGAAGAATATTAAAGAAAATAAACAATTGAAAGAAACTGGTGTTTTTGTACTGTTTAGGCAAAGAGCAAGAAAAGGCCTGTTGGGGTTTGTGCATCACTATCAGAGGCAGGAGAGTATCACTCACAGAGACCGCCAACACCTCTTCTTGACACCATAAACTATCCAATTCACATGAAAAATCTATCAATCAAGGTATAAAACCAAGACCATGTATTTTTTGTACGATATATCTACTTGCTTGCTTATAAAAAAGAAAAAAAAAAAGAACTTTATATGTTCTTACAGAATTCACATGTAAATTTTTGTGCATGGTATGATGGTAATCATCATCATCATTAATACAGGAGCTAAAACAACTATCAGATGAGCTACGGGCAGATGTCATTTTCAATGTTTCTAGAACTGGGGGTCACCTGGGATCAAGCCTTGGTGTTGTTGAACTCACTGTTGCTCTTCACTATATTTTCAATGCTCCTCAAGATAGGATACTGTGGGATGTTGGCCATCAGGTTTTCTGCTATATCTTTCTTCGGTTAATTTCTATGTTTCTGTACTAACTAATCTCCATGTCTAGACTCAACAGAAGAAAATAATATTCTGTTATTATGTTGAACTGTTCAGAAATAAAATTTACTATCATAAATTTGCAGTCATACCCACATAAAATCCTGACTGGCAGAAGAAACAAGATGCACACAATGAGACAGACAAATGGACTTTCCGGTTTCACGAAGCGATCAGAGAGCGAATATGATTGCTTTGGGACTGGCCATAGCTCTACCACTATTTCTGCAGGCTTGGGTAGTTACTAAGCTTCTTTTCAAACATTATGAAATTCTAACTATTTCTTGAAAACAACCTTAAATGGATCGCCGAATTCATTGAATCTCTTAATCTATTTGATATTTCATCATTGGTTTCCCATGTTAACTTTACAATAATGGAAAACTTTGACAGATAAGGTCATTTAATAGCAGTGTTTTTTGTTTCATTTCTAGTTTTTTTTTTATCATTTCACCATCTGGCTATTCTACCCATTTAGATAAGATTTTATTTTATTTTTCCTACTGAAATGAATAAATAGGGTTGAATCTGTCTTTTAACTATGAACTTTTTTCCCTTTGGGCGGACAGGAATGGCTGTGGGCAGAGATTTAAAAGGAAGGAAGAACAATGTCGTTGCTGTTATAGGTGACGGGGCAATGACAGCAGGACAAGCTTATGAAGCGATGAATAATGCAGGGTACCTTGATTCTGATATGATTGTTATTCTTAATGACAACAAGCAAGTTTCTTTACCAACTGCTACTCTTGATGGACCAATACCACCAGTTGGAGCTTTGAGCAGTGCTCTCAGTAGGTTGCAATCAAACAAGCCTCTCAGAGAATTAAGAGAGGTTGCCAAGGTAAGACACTGAGGAGATTAGATAATAGAATGCTTTGTTAAGCTAGTTCGAGCTAAGAACTTATTTTCCTGCAACTGAAATTGTTGCAGGGTGTTACAAAGCGGATTGGTGGACCTATGCATGAACTGGCAGCAAAGGTTGATGAATATGCTCGTGGAATGATCAGTGGTTCCGGATCAACCCTCTTTGAAGAGCTTGGACTATATTATATTGGTCCTGTTGATGGTCACAACATTGATGATCTTGTTGCTATTCTGAGTGAGGTTAAGAGTACCAAAACAACTGGTCCAGTATTGATCCATGTTGTAACTGAGAAAGGCCGGGGTTACCCATATGCTGAGAGAGCTGCAGACAAGTACCATGGTGACTAGAATTGACCAACCATTATTTTTTAGAAAAAAAATTCAATGACATGTCCTGCATCTTATCTTAATTATTGTCATTAGAAAAGAGTAATCACATCATGTTCGTCTTGCAGGAGTGGCCAAATTTGATCCTGCAACTGGCAAGCAATTCAAGGGCAGTGCAAATACACAGTCTTATACAACATACTTTGCAGAAGCTTTGATTGCAGAAGCTGAAAGGGACAAGGATATTGTTGCAATTCATGCTGCAATGGGAGGTGGAACAGGATTAAATCTCTTCCTCCGCCGTTTCCCATCAAGATGCTTTGATGTTGGGATAGCAGAACAGCATGCCGTTACATTTGCTGCAGGACTGGCTTGTGAGGGCGTCAAACCTTTTTGTGCAATCTACTCATCTTTCATGCAGAGGGCATATGACCAGGCAAGCCATTTCACATGCTTGCCTTTTTTTTTTTTTTTCAGTTAATTTCAACTCTATTTTTATTAGTTAATTCTTATGAAATTAGTATATTGAATACTTCTACTTGTAATGTTTGTTGCATGGTAACTGCAGGTGGTACATGATGTGGATTTGCAGAAATTGCCTGTAAGGTTTGCAATGGACAGAGCTGGGCTGGTTGGAGCAGATGGTCCCACACATTGTGGAGCCTTTGATGTCACTTTTATGGCATGCCTCCCTAACATGGTGGTTATGGCTCCTTCTGATGAGGCAGAGCTATTTCACATGGTTGCTACTGCTGCTGCCATAGATGATCGTCCTAGCTGTTTCCGCTATCCAAGAGGTAATGGAATTGGTGTTGAGCTGCCACAAGGAAATAAAGGCATTCCTCTTGAGGTAAAGCTAAACTGAATGTTTACATCATCTGTCTAGTGAAGACAATTTGCCAAACCAATTAACAACTTGATTTTAATATATATCATGGTGTTTTTCACATAGGTTGGCAAAGGCAGGATATTAATTGAAGGAGAAAGAGTTGCACTCTTGGGTTATGGATCGGCAGTTCAGAGCTGTTTAGCTGCAGCCTCTTTAATGAAATCCCATGACTTACGCATAACAGTTGCAGATGCTAGATTCTGCAAACCTTTGGATCATGCTCTTATTCGAAGTCTAGCAAAATCACATGAAGTATTAATCACAGTTGAAGAAGGTTCAATTGGGGGCTTTGGATCACACGTTGCCCATTTCCTGGCTCTTGATGGTCTTCTTGATGGAAAACTTAAGGTACTGTTCTATATATATGTGTATATATATATATATTATACTCGTGTGAACCTTTGAAATGGCTTCGAACTGGGAAAGATTTGAAGATGAACATCTTTTATTACATTTAGCTGAGACTTCTAAATTTAACCTGTTTTGTATTTTGTAAAGGCATTCTATTTGTGTTCTTATGCTTACTGTGTGTTTTCTCGAGTGGCAGTGGCGACCTGTTGTTCTTCCTGACAGATACATTGACCATGGATCGCCAGCTGACCAGTTGGTAGAGGCAGGTCTAACACCATCACACATTGCAGCAACAATACTCAACATACTTGGAAATAAAAGAGAAGCTCTGCAGATAATGTCAGCATAAAGAAAGTGGAAATGCATACCATTTGCAGTCTTACAACAATGTTAAATAGAAAAAGTAAATAAGATTTGTTTCATCAGCTTCCATTTTGTGTATAAAAAAAAGAAAAAAGAAAATGCAGTGTTAGAACTTAGAATTAGTACAGTAGCATCATGCAAGAGTAGCTAGCAACTTTTGTCAGGATAAATAAAATTTTCTTCAGAAGCATTATCATCAGTTGTGGCTATCCTGTCTACACTTGTACTCCATACTTCTCCACTTAAATTGAAAAAATGAAGTCCTTCAATTAATTAAGTGAAAGGAACCAAACCCTGTTCAGAATTGGGAAGTAGGTTAGTGGCAACTGGCATTTGGTAAGTGGAAGTTATCAGTTGACCATACAAAAGAAAGTTGGATTTCTCGATGTTGCCACTATATTATTCAACACTAAAATTAACAATGGATTCAACACAATGACTGTATATGTTTGCTGATCAGTGCCAATAAGTTAATGGTCATACAGGAAAACGTCATGTCAAACTTTAGCTATATGCATCTTATATGCACAAAGGATAGGAGTACAGGTCTTGTGGGGGATCTTTATATTTATTATATCTCATAAGTGAACCTTTGTATCCACTCAAAAAGAGGCAAAATGAGGTGGGGCGGTGCCTCAAAATGCCAACTCAAAAGAAGTATTCATAGAAAAGCCAAAAATTTTTTTGCTTTCATATTTTCCAATTAGAATTTGCTTTGATATTCTTTCTGTCCAATAATACTTTACTTTTTTTCTTTATGTATATATTACTATAATCCTTTGCAAGTGTATAGTTTGAAATCCAATAATTTTGGGTTTTCATTTGACTTGTGGAAGATGTTAATTGGTTAATAAGGTCCTAAGAAAATGAAATTGATGGGTTCATCATGTTGATTTTCTTGGAAACGATATGCATGAATGTGAGATAAGAGGGCCTTTTGGCTTTCCTTTCACAAAATCACGAGTCACGAAAAAAAATCCCATTCAAAGATGTGGGCAAGGAACCGAATTAAGCAATAAAAACACGTAATAATAGTGTTAACCAACCGGCTAAACTAGCCAATGAGGCCTAGACACACAAGAGATTTTAGTGGGATTTACTATTGTGTTGTTAACATTAATTGGCTTGTGGCCGGACAAATGGATACTTGATTACATGACAACAGGGCATAAACTATGTTCATGCATGCATCTTGATCACTGTGTTGCTGCTGCTGTTGTTGTTGATGTGATATTAATGCAGCAAGACCAAGGGATGGATTTGTTGAAAAATTAAGCAAGCTTTGTTTTGTTTTGCCCATAATAGTATATTGATTCTGTAGCATGCTAATTATATTTAAAAAATTGCTCGGACGCTTGGCCAGCATATAAAAAATCTCGAACCCGAAATCTTTTACCCTTTTCTTATTGTAATGATTCAAAAAATTATATTAATTTTTTTTTTTATCTATTTTGGTCATATTACATTTCATAGTTCAATATATATATATATACATCACTCCTAATGATATTATTGTCTGGTGTAATATTATAAATGTATAGAAAAAATTCCAATAATTCAGTATAATACTTTAAGTATACATACCTAGCTAAAAATCTGTCAATTATATTTTTCAGCTTTTCAAATTTGAGCCAGCATGCATGCAGTGAATTAGAATCAAAGAAATACTAGAAAATTCATCAATTGACTTAGCACGATTAATTAGAGGGCGACAGTAATTTTTTACTTATAAAAATCTTTGTCAAAAGTCAGACAAAAGTAACCAATTAAGCCTTATAGTTCAAATTAATTATACAACTTGTGTTTCGAGGGTCACATGCAATTCCTCAATTCTTGGAGGATTTGTCTTCGTTAATACAAGAGAAATATTTAATTCTAGATAACAAAGAAAATTGATATGAATAGAACAATATATATATATAGGAAATTGATAATTATAATTAAGTCAATACATAGAGAATTGATGATATCCGGCTAAAATTCTTTTACATGGTACGTTCCATGATGCACGAATTTAATGGAAAAGGTACTCACGCCATAGATTTAATTTAGAAAGGATACAAATCCCTCGTCTTCGAACAAATATGAGATGCACCATAAAGAATAATAATTGATTAAGTCAGACTTATTATATAATTCATTAATATTCATAATTAATTTTTATTGGATCTTAATTTTTTTTGAGAGAAAAAAATGAACCTTTCATTCATTGAAGATTAAAAGTACATCCTGATGAAAAAATAATAGTACAATCAATAAATATCAAAATAAAATTTCACTGAAATTATAAAAATTGTGGTTGTTATTTCTCAATAGCGTCGACAGAACTCTTTTAATTTGTAGCTCTGCGATCTGTACGCTCAAATTGATATTTAGCTGTAAATCGACTTTTTAGTTTTTAAATGAGTATGATTATAGAAATACCAACAGAAAATTTACAATAAGGAGATATCTAAATTTCATAAAGGAAAATAATAAAAATCCCATTAAGGGCAAGAACTTCATGAAGGAAGATTCAAAATTTCAATTAAAAGACAAATAGATCAAAGATCTGTATTTATTCAATGAAGAAAAATAAAATAAAGCAAATAAAATAGAAATAAAAGAAACCACTGCCGATAGAAAAGATGATCGACGGTGGCCAAGAAAAAAATTATAATGAAAATCAAGGATTAAAAGAAAAGAGAGAAAAAGAAGTGGCTAGATTTTTTTTTTTAAAGTTAATTAGAATTGATGTATCAAAATACATTTATTGGATCTTAATTAATTCTTACAGACCATTAATTAAATTATCACCATAATCGTGAAGCTTTATGGATTTACTACGGTGCAGTTCTTCCTAATCTGTCCAGCATTTCCAGTAAGCACTTGAATGGCTCCCATTTTCTTCATTGATATTTTGAACTTACTGAAAAACGCATTCGATATCTGCAACTGCCTGACTATCGTGGCAGATTGTGCATTTTTCAGGAGTGCAGCATCAGACTGGAACAGGCTCTTGTTTTGAACAAGTACATTGTAGTAATTGTTGTCAAATATAAGCGGAGTATCAGGGTCCATGTCCACAGTTGTTGCTGGATTTGCAGGATTTGGACACTTGGTTTTCAAGATTTTTGCATAGTTTTCATCCAGAGAAGGATCCATGTCATTATTGCCTGTGAAGTTGTATAGCCTATTTGAAAAGGTGGCACAGTGACCTACACCTATGGTGTGTCCACCTGCAGAAAAATCAAATGATGAGTTCCAGATATTCAAACCTTGAAACTACAACAAAAATTTAAATTACAGACTTTATTTTAAGACATTTTCTAATGTATATATATATATATATAAAATCAAATTGATGAAGATATAGTTAGTATTTAAACCTGATAGAACTACAAGATCATTGACATCAAGACGCTTGTTGGTAAATATTTGCATGAGAGTAGTGAAGTTTGAGAATGGGGAAGGAATGTTTCCATTGACTTCAGATTGTAAAGAAATAGTGCCATCTCTCCTTCCAGTTGGGACATCCCATAATGGATCCTTAAACTGCCAATCAACAGATATATCCACGTTATACGAAGCGAGATTCTGATTTATATTTAGAATATTATATTCAATAATTAAATGAGTGACACATGTTTTGAATATTTTATATTCGATCAATAAAAATATACTAAAGTCGTATATATGTGTTACAGGTTTAACTATTGAATAAAATATACTCGGAACAAGTAAAAATTTTCCATTATTAATGTTTAAAAATTTTAATTACCGGCAAAGAAACAGCATCACGGGCAGACAAAGCCAGAATGTCTGCACAGGAAACAGTTTGAGGGCAAACTTGCTCGAGTTTAGCCTTAATTTCATCAATGACCTCGAAGCCTGAAAGCGATAGGTTAGGAATTGCATCTTTCTCTGCTTTAGTGCTTCCAACTGCATCCAACAGTATAGATGCATCGCAACCCTGCCACACATACACATAACAATAAATATCATAAGTATACATGCATGACGTGATAAATTAAGGTTTTTGTGTGTGTGTGTGTATATATATATATATATATATGTATATATTAATATATATACCCTAACAAAACAGTCATGGAAGTACATCCTTAACAGTTTAGCAGCCAAAGCTGAGTTACTTTGAGCTCTAATCCTTGTGATGTTCCTCACAATCAGCTCAGCACCAGGGCAAGTTGTGTTATAGAAACCAGGTTTCAACCCACCAGCCTTACAAGGCGTAAGAGCCTTAAAAACAAGAAGTGATGATAGTACAATTAATATGCAATCTCTAGTACCCATCATTTTGTTTTTGCTCAAGCTAGTTCAAGAATAAAAGAAACCAAAAAAAATTAAAAAAAACTAGCAGTTTTGCTCTAGTATGTATGATGAAAGAAGCCCACAAATCATTTCCTTTTATAGGCAATATTGAACTCCAAGGTCGTCGACTGGCTAGTACTGATGAATGTTATTAATTGAAGAATCTTATTTAAAAAAACCATACCTCAACTTCTTCATAATCTTAGCTTGTGAGTTTTGTCAAACATTTCGGCTCCTTCCATGAAGACAAACAGATTAAGGATGTTGTATATGTAATTGAATTATGTAAACTAATAATCAATGTAGCTACCAGATTGATTATCAATTAAGTAATGTTTATGCATGGATATATCCTTATCTAAGGAGAACTAAGGTAGTAGCTAACAAGTTTTTTTTTTTTTTTCTAAACTATCGATATTCAGAACTCATTTAACTCTAATTAATTTAGTTTAATTTGAGCAAAATTATAAGAACGATAAAGATTTTCTAACAAATAAAGTACTTTTTTTTAACAAAGTGTGTACATATGCATGTATTATGCCTGTAAATATTTTATATTTACTTATTTTATATGAGCAAATGAGAGAATTATGTATATATAATACTCTAAAATAATATATAATTTCTCAACCCTGACACATAATATTGTATATTAATAAAATTTTGATTCAGTGACACTAAAATTATTTTGTATGATAAAAAATTTTTAAATTTAATATTCTCAATATCTGTTGATTGCATGAGCTCCGGAATTTTGATTGACTACTGGCAATCAAAATTGATTTAGTCAGCCAAAAACTTAGCTTAGAATCTGAGATTAATATATAGAGACCCAATCAAAATTGGTATTTGAGTTAATTTAATTGTGTGCATCCTAACTGTAATGGAGGTGGCACGCGGTGTCTTTGTTCCTTATATTCTGAAAGATGTGCTCTCCATGAAACCCTCTTCTTCATTTGACTTTGATGTTTAACAAGCATTTGATTTCTCTTTTCTTTTGCTTTAATCATTTGTTTTTCTACATTTTGATTAATTTATTGCAAGAATATTATAGAGTCTTCTACTAAATTAAACTATTAATTTTATGTTGCCTGTAACATATTCTGTCCATATATGAAAAGTACTAGCTAGTTCTAGAACTAATTTTAAAAAATTTAAATAATCATCAATATCGTTTAAGTATCAAAATGTATGAATTCTCTTAAATAAAATTTTAAGTATAAATTTTGTGTGTGAAAAAAATAGATGTTAAAAAACTTTATTCTTTTATAAAGTATATTAGACTCAATTCGAATTAATTAATCAAAACCCTTACAACTTGGTATTGAATTCTGTCATAAAAAAAATTACACTGCTTAGTTAAATTTTAAAGGTTAATAGGCTAGTTGTTTAGGGTTTGTTTGGTTTAAATGAATTTCATAAAATTTTGTAGAATTCATTTGCAAATTCAAGTAAATATGTTTGATTTATATGAAAATTTTATAAAATTCATTTTGAATTCCAACTTTTTAATTTTGTGGGATTGTTTGAAACTAATCAATTTTTATTAATGAAGTATGTTTGGTTTAAATGAATTTGGAATTCAATTGGAAATAAATTTTATTTGGAATTCATTTGGAAATGAAATGAATTTTTTGATGAAATTAAACCAATAAAGCATGCAAATCTCCAATGAGTTGTTTTGGATTAACATGTTTCCTAAGAGATGCTTATTATGCATTTTTTTTTTCTTTTCTGGAGGTACATACTTAGCTATATTAATTTCCATTAAAATAGTATTGCCATTTAAAGAAAGAAAGAAAATCCACCGCCATTAGATATTATATATATAGATCTGTCTAACACATGCATTACTTGCATTACAAACATAAAGCTCCAGTCTAGTTGAATTTCCATTTACTTATATATCATAAGCATATAAAATAAAGATATAATTCATTTATCCATCAATTTAAAATGAAAATGTAATTTGTTCATCACCGTAACTTCAACGTCAATTGAACATATTTTATTACTATTAGAGCTAACTATACAAGAGAGAGAGAGAGAGTTTTTGTTAAAAAAAAATGATATGGGCTGTCTTGTATTATAGACATGGTTTTAAATAAGGTGTCGTGATCTGTTTTGGTATCGGTAACGGTATAACAATATTGGATTGAATCGGATTGATTCGGACTGTATCGTTCGGTGCTATCGTGAATATTAAAAAATAATTAATAAAATGCACCATATTAATAAAAAATGTAAAATAAACTTTAACATCTAATATAATAAGTTAAGAATCACTTAAAAAATATATATTTGCACTAAAAAATATACATTAGAAAAAATAACAAATATAATATAAAAATTATTATTTACTATAATTAATAAAATATGACATAAGAGAATACTTCAAATATATATATATATATATATATATATATATATATATATATATATATATATATATATATATAAATAATTATATTCTATTAAAATGATATTATTACAAACTGAATAACAAATATAATAATAATAGAAATCACTACCAAAAAAAGTGGAGTGAAGGATCTTGATTACTGGGCCCAACATTATAATCATCTACACTTTGGTTGCTCATTTCAGATGGAAATAAGTTAAAAGATAAACTCCCTTCTTTAAATGCATTAAAATGGTTTCTTTGAAGTTCAGGCTCATTAATGAGATAATTTTGAGAAATATTCACTTGATTCTCAAATATAGTTGAATAACTTTGGCATAGGTCTTGCTGATTCCAATTATCATAAGACATTCCATAATATAATAGAGGATCAAATTGATTTATGTAATGACTGAAACCTATAATCTTGATTTACAGTATGTAGTCGAATTAGAACTACTTTCACCTCCACTGATTTCGTAACCAAATTCATGTTGTCTTTGTGCAAAGTTGGATGGAACATTTGGAGAACCAGATGGATCACAAAAAGAAGGGATATCATTTGAAAACAATCTCTCTACAACTTTTAGTCATTATTTGCTTTGTATCCTTCCAACTTTTTTCATGGTATAGTCTATCCTAGCAATAATTAAAAAATTGCAGAGATTCTCTCAGTTGATTTTTGAACATGAAGTTTGTATGGTAGCAATAATATCTCTTTGCAATTTTTGGACATGAAGTTTGTATGCTTTGGAAAAGAATCTATGTATTATGAATGTGAATGAACAATATATTGCATGTGAATGAACAATATATTGCATGTGAATGAACAATATATTGCTTGTGAGAGAATAGTTCTCAAATAGTGGAAAGAAAATCTCTATATAAAGAGGTTGAATTCATTAA
>CATIWK010334139.1:0-14662 GCA_949634005.1 Mallotus japonicus | reverse complement strand
CTAAGTAGCAACTTACTTTCTAAATTTGGACGTGATGGTCAATTAATTGGACTGATCTGTCAAGCAAAATACAAGAAATGAGATAAAAGATGAAGAATGGAATTCAAGGTTTTTTTCATATATCTTTACAGAAGCCTATACATCCTTATATATACATATTGTATTCCAAATATGGAATTCACTTAATATTTACACAAATCACTCTCCCCAAAATCACTCATCAACCCAAAATCTCTTCTCCAACTATGTTTCCTAATTCGGACACTGAATCTTTTCCCATAATGAGAGATTATTTCCTTTAGCTCAGTTTCACACTCCTCCTCAAGTTGTAGAATATATGTCAACCATTCCCAACTTGTCTAGTGAGCTATAAAAGTTCTTTCGAGTACTACCTTAGTTAGAATGTTTGGAAGTTGAGGTTGGAAATTTACAAAAGAAAGGCTGAGAGTCCCTTCGATTAAGTGATCTTATACTTTGTGCAGTACAAGCCTTCTTCATTATTGGAGCTAGCTAGGTTTGAAACTGAAGCTCCAAAATACCCATAAGTAGACCCTTCCATAGCAGTACATGGGAAAAACCTTTACGTAACAGTAGCCAGTATCAAGTTATTTTTAGCTTCCTTTATATTTTGTTACCTTTCCTTTATTCTTGGTTGTCACTAATCAATTCTTGAGTTCCATTTGCGAGATGGGAATGCTCTGCAACAACAATTTAACAAGACGAGGATTGAAGCAATTATAAGATGAGATTATTCCTGACACTCATGTATTGCAGAGTTGAGCCTTTGGAAATACTTCAAGTGTGGGCTTGTCCAGCCTATAATCTTGATTGCAAAGCTCCATCTGCAGTGATCTGGGCTGGCCAGGGGTGCCAACCCAACGCTATTAATATTTTTTCCTCAAATATAAGACTATTTAATTAGTTAAATATAATTATCTAATTATTTTACGTATAATTTTTAAAATAATTTTATTCAAAATCAGATATATACTTAATAAATAATTTAATTTTGAATTTTTTATTAATTTTTCACAACTCAGAAATAATTAATAACATAGTAAACACCTCTCAATCAAAATCTCCACTCTACCTAAATTATCTCTCATTATTTTTTTTTTGGTTTACTCATTTTTTTACTTCTTTTTTTTTTCTTCCTCTCTTCTAGCCAATTCCTTCTTCTTCTATCTAAAGAGTTCTTATCTCACTATACCTAAATTATCTAGTAATATTTTTTGGTGGATTGTGGACTTCCAAATCAACTTCATTTTTTAGCTCCTTTTCAGGATATTTGCTATCATTTTCAAGATTTTCACAGTTAAAGTCGTCATCCTGAAACAACTCTTTGATATGTTTTTTATTTGAAATAAATAAATAAATATCTTAATTATTTTTTAAAAAAATTAATTAAAGACATCCACTTTTAATAATTATTTTAAAATTTTATTTTTATTACATAACAAAAATTAAGTTATTAGGTCAAAATATGTATATTAAAATCGATAAAGGCTGTCCAATATCGATAAAAGTCATAAAAAGTTTTTCAAAATAAAGTCTATAAAAGTCATTAACAAATTTATAAACTCTCTAAAAGTCTTCCAAAATAAAATCTATAAAAATCATTAAACTCTCTAAAAGTCATTAAAAAGTCTATAAACTCTACAAAAGTCATTCACTTAAAAAAGTTTATAAATATCTATAAAAATCCTAATTGAATACACCCTCAAACTTTTAATACTTAACTCCGCATCAGACCTTGATTAAAGAAAAATTTCTTTCTCAACCCACATTTATATTCTCATAGACTTTTTCTTTTTAATTAATTTATTGAGAGAATTAAGAACTCTCAGATTAAGTTACGTGCAGCCAGCCTCCCACTAACTTAGTAGTGCAGGGCTTGGCTTTGTTATAAGAAGGGGACAATTCAAATCCTCCCACCCCTCCCTCTTCATGGTAAAAAATAATAATAATAATAATAATAACTTAAGTTAAGTGCGTCCACCATCAGCCCATCAACTATAAATATAATAAGTCTTTGATTTTAATTAAAACTTAATTGTACTGTTGGTAAGGATTTAAAAAATAAATAAATAAATAAATAAAAAGCATATCTACAGAGATATTCACATCCACTTAAGGACAAAAAAAAAATTCTTTTTTATTTTGAAGTGTATTGTATATTGTTGAATTCATAATAATACATATTGGATACTTTTATTAATTCAAATGTACAAATTTATAAGTTTTCCAAAAAAAAAAAAAAAGAGTACAAATTTATAAGTTATCTAATAATAAAATATAGGGAAAATTACTAACACCCCTTGATATTTGTTCAAACTAACTAATTCATCCCTATTATTTTAAAAGTCAATTAAATGCCCTAAAATTGGATTCCATGAACTATTTGCCCTTTTTGTTAGAATTGTGCATTAAAAACCGTTAATTTTAGCACCCAAAAATATAATAGAATTTTCATTTTTTTGAACGAAATATATATATATTAAAGAAATCAATTTACATCACCTACTCCTTTAAAATAAGATCAAGGAAGACAGGATCAACATTAAAACCATAATTACAAAACATAACTGTTGAATGGTTTTTTGCCAACCAATCAGCAACTTTGTTAGCATTTCTAAAAACATGCCTATAACTAATGTTCCTACTGATCGCTTTGAAAGCTTGGATTTCTTCCCATATCACGTCCACTTCCCATGGTATACTTTCCTCCGTAGAATTGCATAACTGAATTGATGATAAGCAATCCGATTCAATGATGAATTGTCTGTGGGTAAAGCGACTGGCAAAAATAGTAGCTTCCTTTATAGCAAGCATTTCATCCTGAAAGGGAGAGTGAGTAGCAGCTTTCTTTGTGCCAATATGAATTACAGAACCTCTGCTGTCTCTGCAAATAAAAGCAATACTGCAGATTTTTTGATTTTTAACAAGCGAAGCATCACAGTTAATCTTCCATACATCAACTGTAGGAGGCTCCCAAGAATGATGAATATGAGAATCATTAGCATCAACAATAGCTAAATTATGAAGAGATTGAAATTTAGATAGTTGTTGAATAGATCTCCACCAATTATTTATTCTTTCAATCGTTCCCCTCAGATCATCTAAAGAAACATTAAATTGCTTGCATTTCTGGATTTCCATATATACCAACAAATTCCAACAACTAAAACCATTGAATTTTCAATACCATTATCAGCAAACATACTAGCTGTAGCAAGCCATCATTTATTAAAAGTTTGAAAGCCATTGTTTCATGGCATATAACCCAACTGGGAAGCATACCAAACATGTTTAGAATGCTCACAAAGGAATAAAACATGCTCTAGAGATTCAAACATCTTACCATATCGGCTGCATCTATCATTAACTCTGCACCCTCTATGATTTTAGCGCTTCATTAGTAGCTAAAGCATTCCAGGAATATCTCCAAAGGAAAATTTTATTTTCGAGGGAATTTGTAATCCCTAAATAGATTACCAAACTTTAGGATTTATTTCTTTATCTCCAACAGTAGATGGTAATTGAATTTCATTGCGAGCTTGCTGTTTTAGGACTTTATATCTGGACTTCACCAAATACTGCCCCCTCTTATCAAAGTGCCAGACTAATTTGTCCCTTGCCATACCTCCACTGATAGTAATCTTTTTTATAACTTCTTTTTCAAGATTAGAGAACAAATAGTCCAAGAGTTGGCTATTCCAACCACCCTGAATCTGATCCACAAGGTCTTTAACCCAAGAAATCTCCATACCCATTGGCTTCTGTGAAACAACCCAAGGCAAAGTTGGAATCCACGGGTCCGAACAAATATGTATATCTGATCATGTTTTAAATGCCATCTGCATCCAACATTGAGGACTTCTCTACCTTTTAAAAGGATAGACTAAATCCACAAAACTTTGCTTCCAAGTTTTGCATCTGGAAAATTTAAAAAGGGGAAATAAATGCCTTCTAGGATTCTAGCACACATCATATTATGATTTTGAATAATTCGCCAACCCATTTTTGCCAGCATAGTGTCATTAAAATGTTCCATCTGCTGGAAACCCAGACCTCCATTTTTCTTTACTTCAATTAACACCTCCCACTTGATCCAATGCAACTTTTTAGTCTGTAAATCCTGACTCCACAAAAAATGTCTGATATATTTTTCAATCTGATTTGTTGTCCCCACTGAAATTTTAAAAAATGACATTATAAAGGATGACAAAGCTTGCAACACTGCTTTTATCAGAATCTCCTTCCCCGCCGAAGAAAGAAATTTGCTTCTCCAAATATTTATCCTATCACTAGTGCGCTAAAGAAGGAAATCAAACAATTTTTCTTTGTTTGTCCCTATTCTAAAGGCAATCCAAAATACTTTGAATTGTACTACGACTCTTTGATACCAAAAGCTTGGTAAGTTCTTTGCCTAACCTCCATATCCGCACTACTGTTAAATATTAACTCAGATTTATGGAGATTTATTCGCTTCCCTATTGCTCTTTTATACTTGATAAGAATGGTTTTAAAGGTATGAATTTCTAAAGCCATTGATTCCCCAAATAATACCGTATCATCCGCAAATTGGGAATGAGTAATAAGAGGGCAATGTCTAGTGATTTTAATTCCATAAAGATGACCTAGCTACTGCTCTTTAAGAATCAATCTAGATAGATATTCTACCACTAATATGAATAGATAAGGTGATAATGGATCACTTTTTCTGATTCCCTTCTATGGAGTAAAAGTTGCTCTCAATGAGCCATTAATGGAAATAACAAATTGAACTGACTCCACACAATTCATGACTAAATTAACCCACTTTCTCTAAAAACTAAAACGGAGCAGGATTAATTGAAGAGCATCCTAACTGACCCTATCATAAGCTTTGGCCATGTCCAATTTCAAAGCAAAGAAATTTCACCTTCCTTTAAATCTAGTTCGGAGGGCATGAGTGATTTCATGATTTATGATTATGTTCTCTTGAATGTTACGACCACTCACAAAGCCTGTTTGATGAGGGAGGATCAATTTTGGAAGCCATCTTTTCAACCTATTAACAATCATTTTAGATAGTACTTTATATATGAAGTTACAATATCTAATAGGTCGATACTCATCAAAAGTCTCAGGGTGATTATTTTTTGGTATCAACATTATTGTTGTTAAATTGAGTTATGGAGGTAGATGACCAGAAATAAAAACATCTCTTACCAATTCATAAACATCTTGTTTGATAACCTCCTAATGATTTTGATAAAAGATGCCTAGAAAACAGTCCGGCCTTGGAGATTTTAACTTCCCCATTCCAAACACAGCTTGCTGTACTTCTTCCATAATAACACTCTTCATTAGATCTAGATTCATTTCTTCTGTGAAAAGGGCTGGCATGATTGTATTAAAATTAGGCTCGATATAGATTTCTTCTTTTTTGAAAATATTTGAAAATGCTCTATTGCCTTCTTTTGAATTTTATTTTCATCAGAAATCCACATATCTTCCTCAACTCGAATTTTGCCTATTTGATTCTATTGTCTTCTCTGAATAGCGGTAAGATGAAAGAACTTTATGCTCTTATCACCTTCTAAAGCCATTTCACATGAGCATATTGTTTCCAATAGACTTCTTTCTATTGCTAAGTTGAAGGAACATTGTTCTGAAGTCTATCCATCTCCACTTTCTGTTGCCCATTTAAATTACCAGACATAATTTCATCCACTCTTATAACCATACCCTCAGTTGCCACTTTTATTCCTCTTTTTTTAGCCCTACTCTATTAAATTAGAGTAGTCTGTAACTTATAGAGTTTCAATTCAAAACCAGATTTAGAAGTTGAGACAATATCAAGTTCCTTTGACCAAGAACGCATAATTTCCTCTTGCTAACCCTCAATATTGATTCTACGTACTCCTTTATCTATGCGAATGGTGAGGGACGAGTGGTTTTAGTACAAAGAGTTGAGTGGGAAGTATTCAGTGAAGAGTTGCTACAAATTGATTCAAGAGGAGGCTAACTGTGATTCTAATTATTTATGGCAGAAGATTTGGAAGTTAAAAGTGCTGGCCAAAATGAGGAACTTTATTTAGAGGTCTTGCCCTGATATTCTTCCAACAGCTGAAGCTCTTATAACCAAATATGTTGGTATTGACTCGATATGTAAGCTATGTAATTTTTCATCTAAATCAGTCTGGCATATTCTATTTGTTTATAATGTTGCCAAATGTGTGTAGGAAGCTTTAGGTCTAGGAGTGGAGCAATGGGTTGGTCAGCACGAGGCCACCAATCATAACTTCTTACTCAAATGGGCTTCCGAAGTTTTTTCTAGTCTGAATCTGGAAAACTGCAGCCTTTGGTGAAGATCTGTTGGTCTTTGTGGTTTAATATGAATGAGTGTGTCTAGAATTCCAAGTGTTTAAATGCGAGTTAGATTCTAAATTTTGCAGTATTTGGTTTGCATGAACGGAGAGAGGCTCAGCGGGGTGGGAGCATCCAAGAAAATCAAGTTCAGACTAATATTATCAAGGAGGGGCATCTGAAATAAGTGAAGCCTATAGTTCAGTTTTAGCTGTCAACGTTGATACTACTATTTCAAAGGTAGGAAATCCAGTTAACTGGGGTTGGGTAGTCCTATGCAGTTAGCATATTTAAGTATGGTGTTTTAGTCCTCGTGAGGCAGAAGTCTTGGGCATCCATAAGGTTTTGAGTTGGTTGAAAGCAAAGGATTTGGACAATGTAATTGTGGAATCAGACTCTCAGATAGTCATAAATCACCTTTGATGTACTAATGACAGTTCTCCATTTGGTTTGATTGTTAATAATTGTAAGCATTTAGCTTTAGATTTTGTGAATCTGCACTTTAAGTTTTTTAGACGATCTACAAATGTGGCAGCTCACACTATTGCAAAAACTACTCTTTCTATGTTAAATTATATGGAGTGGTTTTTAAGCCTCCAAATTTCCTTGTTGATGTACTATTGAATGATCTTGCTTAATGATGTTTATTTTATCTTTCAAAAAAATTAGGGATAAATTGCACAAATAGTGCATGAACTTTTCACTTTTTTATTATTTTTGGCAGTCATATATACATTCTTTTTTACAATTGAGTGTTTGAACTCTTTATTTTTATATCAATAAAGTGTTTTCGATTGGTGAGCGGTAGCTAAACTACTGACTCACCAATGTGGGACCTATTTTTTATTGTATAAACGTACATGTCATTTGCCACATATTTAATTGCTCAAAATACCCCAAATTTCCTTTAATTCTTCTTCTATATGAAAAAATCTAAATTCCTCCATCAATAAAGATCATGGATTTTGATAACCAAAAAAATAATTAAAGTTCTAATCAGCAAATAATCAAAAATAAAATAAAGAAAACAAACTCAACAACAAAACCCAACTTAATTAAACAATTTTCATAGTAACCAAAAAAAAGAAAAATAAAAGACCTTGAATCCATTGGAATGCAGTTGAATCAATATATATGAAATAAATTAACTAAACTAACAAGAATCAAGCACTATCCAAATCTTTGTCATGGTGGATACACTCTATCCTACTGTATCCTACTACTGTTGATGCTACTGCTAATTGTAAATGCATGTTCATCTCATCAACAATAAATGAATCAAGCACTGAAAATGAACAACATTTATTAGAAAGCACTTGCAGCCATAAAAAGATAGGCTCAAACTTTTCAGGCACAAATTTTTCAATAAAACAAATGAAAATGAAAAAGAAAAATTTTAAAAACTAAAAAAAAACTTAGATCTTTGGTCTCGTAGCTCTCCCACAAAAACACCCCTTTTATTCTCTCCTGTGCCTAGTGTTAGTGATATGCACTAAGTCAATCTTATATGACTATGTTTTGACTTTATCATTTTATTAATAAAGAGGCATTTCCATTATCACTTCCTTTTTATGATAATTACTTGAATAGTCAATTCTTCCTAAGGTTATCAAGTATATGACTTGATAGTAAAACCTTAGATTAAATATAAGTTCTATTCAGATTATCCCTAGCCATTTATTATTATAGAACTAATAATGAATTAAGGCTAATATGGTGTTAACTGATGATTATGTTCTACTAATCATGAATATAAGATATTAAGTCAACTCATAGGTACTTGTTTGAGAAATCATGTACTGGATTGATCCACTATGAGAATACTACATAGATAATTGTCATAAGTACTTCTCATCACAGTAATATTTTTTTAATCCTTCGACCTTAAAAACATGATGGATTTCTATATAACTATTTTGTATTTTGACACATTCTAACATTGTCTTTAACAGGATGATGAAATAGAATGTTGTTGGATATGAAATGAGTTATATGAGGAATGTCAGTGATTGAGAAGGAATTTGTCCCTCATTTAATATGAGTAAGATATCTATGGGCCCCTTGATAAGATAGACTGAAGGAAAATACATGGCAATGCTGAAATGAATTGATAAAGAGTTATCATTCTCAGTATACTTGGCATCAAGTCATAATATGGTTGAACTGTATAAGGATGACATAAACTATGCCTTATGTTCAATTAAGATATCATATGACAAAGGGACTACAATGTTCACTGTAAATTAGGTTACGTTGGATTATCGACATTTACACAACTTGGGTAGTCATAATGTCTTGTTAGGGTGTCACCGAAGTGAACCCCTCTCTCCCTTCCAACAATCTTACCTCTTCTTGCATTTTTGGTAAGGTTTTTGGAAACCCTAAATCAATCGGTTAATCGAATTACATGGATCCTATTTTCAGGTTTGTGATTAAAATTTTAAATTTATGCTGCATTTTAAATCATAAAACCTAACACCTAGTTCATTCTCAAATAGCTCTACCAACAATGCCAGCTCCACAACATCACCATTTTCATCAGTGCTGGTGAACTAGTCAAAATGAAGGATCTCTAGACCAAAGTGGGGCAACACCATCACCACTGTTAAGGAGACGATTTTGGGTAAAGGATCATGGAAGAGATAGGTGAGATTCTTACCATTGCAAGACTGGTCCTGGAGAAAAATAGGTACCCAATTGGTGAGATATCAAAGTTAAAGAGATTTGTTGGGGCAACCGGAGTTGGGGTTGGTGGCTAGAATGCTAAAGAAGAGAAATGTTAGTTAACTGAGTAAAAAAATTGAACTAATAGAACAATTAAATGCATACATTTAAATAATATAAGGACCCTTAATTCTCAACATCAAATGACTTAATGCTTTCTAAATGCTAAAAAAAAAAAATCTATTGAGATTACATATATAATTAATATATATAAAGAAATTTTCCAAAGACTCAAATCATAAATCATAAAGAAATCTACTACTAAATAAGATGATTAAGGACATAGCTTCAAAAGGTTAGTACTCCTTAACTTTTTTAACCTTACTCAAGAATTTGGTGGCCCAAGGCAATAACAAGCTAAAAACTATTGTAGTTATTTGAGAATAGCACATCATTTTTAATTTACCATATTCAATTTGAACAAATTAAATTAAAAAATTAAAAAAGAAGGGCAATCATTTAATAGAAGAAGAAGAAGAAGAAGAAGAAGATTAGCGGTGGCTGCAATTTTTTTATGGAGTTCTTTTGGTTTGTGATAGTTGTTAAAGGAATAGACATTCCCTATTTGTTTTTTTATTAAATAAAATATTTTATCCTATTCAATTAATAAATTAAGGATAATTTTATCATTTTTATTTCTTCTGAATATATGGCATGGAGCTTGGCAAATAATGGATCCCACACAAGTTAACAAGGCATTTAAGCCACCACTCACTGTTCGAAGCTACTAAAATGAAATAAAAAGAAAAAGTTCAAACACTTTATTGAAAAAATTTGACCACTGAAATAATAAAAATTAAAAAGTTCATATACCATTTATGCAATTTATCCTAAAAAAAATTTGCATATGTGTTCATGTGTAAGATGTTTTTCTACTACTAGGCTTGGCTTTTAAGCCAATTTATAAGTTGAGCTAGAGGGATTGATTAAAAAGAATATTTGCATTTTCAAATACAATATTCATAAATAATGGGAGTGCTCTCTATGGGTTCTGCTCTAGTTAAGAAAAAGTTCTCTGATTTGGGATCATACCTGCAATTGTGAAGATCTGAGTGTCTAGTCGACTTGAATCTGAGAAAGAAAATGGGTATTTTGTCCTGGAATTGCTAGGGAGTTAGGAATAAGTTCATAAAAAGTACCTACAAGATCTAATATGGAAGCACAAACTAGAGGTTCAGAGTAGTAGCAATATGGAAGAATTAAGAAGAATGAATTAACAAACATGACAAGGGTGAGTATGTGGAACCAGTTGGGAAAGAAAATGGTCTCACCATTTGGTGGAAGGAAGAATGGGAACTTCGAGTGTTGCAGAGATCGAAGAACTTCATTCATGTAGTGGTAAAAGGAGATCATGAATGGAACCTCACAAGTGTCTATGGTGCATCTAATAAGTGAGATCGAGTGGGAGTCTTAAAAGAAATCAAAGATCTAAGAGAGGCACAAAACATTCCATGGCTATTGGTAGGAGATTTTAACATGTATGCCTTAGCGGGAGATAAAATGGGTAGGAATGGATTAAATTGGTCTCAAGCTTCCATCTTTAATGATTTCCTCGAGAGTAGTAACTTTATGGAGTTGGAATTTAAGGGAGGACATGGCATAATGAATAGACAGATAAAACAAGAATAATGGAAAGATTGGATAGGGTTGTTGCCACTCTGAGTTAGGGGGAACTTTTCAATAGTGCTCAAGTCTACCACGAGAGTTACAGGGCCTTAGACCATAGACCGATAGTGGTAAAGCTCTGTTGGTAGGGGAATAGAAGATCCAAAAGATTTTGATTCAAAATAAAGTGGAACAAAGATGTAGAGTGTGAGGAAGTAATCAAAAAAGCATGGATAAGCAATGAGAGAGGGCGAGCAGATAGATCGATTCAACGTAAACTAAAAGACTATGTAAGAAAGCTTTAGACTTGGAGTGTAAAGAATTTTAGCAATCCAAAGCATAAAATAAAGGACATAGAAATAAGAATAATAAGTTATAGGAAGGGCCCTATGAAGCAGCAATGAAAGAAAAGGAGAGAAGACTTAAAAAGAAATTACAGGAGCTTTAGGAAACAGAGGAGTTGTACTGGCTAGAAAGATCAAGAATAAATTAGCTCAGAGAGGGGGATAAAAACACAAAGTTCTTCTATATGATTACTATCCAAAGAAGGTCGAGGAACAAGGTGTTATGATTGAAGTTGGAGAATAGAGAGTGGCAAACAAGTGAAGAAACCATTAAAGTCGAAGTCATCATATACTTTATTGAGCTCTACAATAGAAATAGAGCAAAGTATCACCAATTACATTCCTAGATTGGTAACTAAAGAGATGAACCAAGCATTAATAGCTCTTATAATGGATAGAGAAGTGAAGGAACCAGCATTTCAAATGGGAAGGCTAAAGGCATCAGGGCCAGATGGCTTTTTAGGTGAATTCTTTCAAACTTATTAGGACATAGTAAGCTTTGATGTTGTTAAAATGGTGAAGCTATTTTTTGATACACGACAACTTGATCCTAGTATGAATAAAACTCCCATTACTCTTGTTCCAAAAATTCCTCACCCAGAGAATCATCTGATTGTAGGCCAATTAGCTACTGTAATTATATTTACAAATCATCTCCAAAATTTTAGTCAATAGAATAAGAAAATGGCACAATATTCTAGTCACTCCAAATCAGACGACATTTATTCCAAATAGAAGTATTCAAAAGAGCATTATTATAACCCATAAAGCTATGCACAGTCTGAAAATAAAAGGGAAAGGAAGAACTAGGAGCATGGCTATAAAACTTAACATAGAGAAGGCCTATGATAAGGAAAGTTGGAGGTTTGTAGAGAAAATGCTAGAATGCCTAGCGTTCGACCAAAAGTGGATCAAGCTAATCATGGAGTGTATACCATCAATTTCTTATTCAATTATGCTGAATAGAGAGGAACTTAAGCCTTTCAATCCTGGTAAGGGCCTAAGGCAAGAAGATCCACTATCACCATATATTTTCATAATGGTAGGGATGTATTTTCAAAGCTCTTGACATAGGAAAGTAGAGAAAAATGGATTTTGGAGTTCAAAATTAATAGAACAATAACCATCTTGACTCATGTCCAATTTACGGATGATACCATTTTATTTGGAAAGGTAAAAATTACAAAAGCCAAAAGAATTCAAGAAATGATTAAAGTGCACTCTATTGAATCAGGCTAAAAGGTTAACCTAAATGAATCTAGAGCATTGGCGAAGTACCTAGGAGTTCCTTTAGAATTAGGGTATTCAAAAATCTAGTTATACAATTTTATTTGTGATAGGATTCTGAACAAGGTGCAAGGTTAAAAGGCAAAGTTGCTATCACCAGGAGGGAAAGAAGTTCCGCTGAGGGCTATACTACAAGCAATCCCTTCTTATATAATGACTGTTTTCAAACTTTCAGTAGCTATTACAAGAAAAATTGAGTAGGCAATAAATAGATTTTGGTGGGCACACGGCAAAATGCACTAGATTTCTTGGAAGAAGCTTATAAGGAACAAAATGGATAAAGGTCTTATCTTTAGAGAAATGAATTTATTCAATAAAGCCTTGCTAGCAAAACAATGTTAAAGAATCATCAAACACCCATAGTCTATGGCAGTAAGGCTATTAAAAAGTATTTATTATCCTCATTTAGAATTTATGCAAGCTAAGAAAGGGATAAGACCTTATTGGATTTGGCTAAGTTTATTACATGGGAAAGAAGCCTTAGAACAAGGATGCAGATGGAATGAAGATGAGCCATGTGTTTACAAGAAGGTTAGTGGGAGCCAACTCACTTTCCTTATCTTGTATGTTGACAACATTTTATTGATTGGAAATGATGTCGGAATGATAACTTCTGTGAAAGTATAGCTATCTAAAACTTTCTCTATGAAAGACTTAGGGGAAGCTACTTATATTCTCGGAATTCAAGTCTATAGAGATAGATCGAAGAGAATGATAGGTTTATCCCAAAGTTTTTACTTGGAAAAGGTGTTGAAGAGGTTCAACATGCTTGATTCCAAGAGGCGATTATTACCTTTTAGGCATGGTATCCACCTATCCAAGGAGATGTCACCCAAGACACCCGAGGAAATGGCGGAGATGGCCAAGGTTCCTTATGCTTCGGCTATAGGAAGCCTAATGTATGCTATGTTGTGTATTAGGCCTGACATTACCTATGCTGTTAGTGTAACTAGCAGGTTTCAATCCAATCCAGGTTTGGAACACTGTATAGCTGTTAAGTCAATCTTTAAGTACTTGAGAAGGACTAAAGATTTGATCTTAACTTATGGAGAAGGTGATTTAAAAATTGATGGCTTCACAGATTCTGATTTTCAATCAAATATGGATGATAGAAAATCTATCTTCGGGTTTGTTTTCATCTGTAATAGTGGTGCAGTGAGTTGGAAGAGTTCCAAGCAAAGTATCACTGCTGATTCCACTACAGAAGCCGAGTATATAGCCGCATCGGATGCTACTAAAGAAACTATTTGGTTAAAAAGTTCATTACTGAACTAGTGGTTGTTCCTTCCATTGAGTTCCCAATTCCTCTTTATTGTGACAATAATGGAGCCATTGCTTTGGCAAAGGAACCAAGGTCTAACCAAAAATTCAAACACATAGAAAGGCGTTTTCATATTATTAGAGAACTTATTGGAAAGGGCAATGTCCTAGTACAAAAGGTAGCTTCAGCCGACAATGTGGTTGATCCACTGACTAAGGCGCTTACCCAGCTGCAGCTAGACCGTCATCTTAAGAAGATGGGTCTTAGATATTGAAGTGAATGGCGCTAGTGCAAGTGGGAGATTGTTAGTATAAGTGTGCCCTAGTGCCATTCTAGTAAATATAAAATGACATTGTAAATTATCCTTATGGCAATAAAATATTCATTTAAATAAAGAGTTTGTTTATTTGAGTATTTACCCTTTAGTAATATGTTGAATAAATTTATTATCAAGAGTTGATAACATGAGTTACAAATTTATTTAGTACATATGCTATAAATTGTTCATAGTTGAATAATTAATATTTGGGTGAATATTAATTAGACTATCACCTCTATCTATTTTCCTTGATTAGTATGTGATGCTAATAGTAAGAGGTAGTGAGTCTCATACTACTTAATATGAGATATCAGAATAGACATGTGGATACTCATGTGACGGGTGGATCGAACAGTGACATTAGATTAATGATCACAAGGATATTCACTTATAATCAATTATCACAGTCTAAGTCATAATTATGCATGTAGTCCTTTGACATGAGGTAACACGTCATCCACATTTGAGTGGTTAGAGTTTGTTATCGCTTACATACTTGTGTTAATCACACATGGGTATATGGCATGTGGTGGCTCTAGTCTGTTAAATGTAGGGATGAGTGTTTAACCAAGATAGGATTCATTGACTGGAGTGAACCGGGTTAAGATCCTATGCTATTTAAGCTTATTCTTGATGAATAAGTTCCTGGCCAGGACAAACATAACACAGTCTGAAAAAGTTTCAGTACTAGAAAGTGTTTCTAGTATTTGTTATGTTTTATCAAGAATAACTTGAGATGAGGTCATATGATAAAGCTATTAGAGTTTG
>CATIWK010334072.1:0-28824 GCA_949634005.1 Mallotus japonicus | reverse complement strand
CGCAAGATCGGGTGGACATTCAAACGTCCATACCCAGTTTCCGAACCCGTTCTCTGATGACGGCTTCTGGGAACCTCCGTGGAATCCAGTTGCCGTAAAAGTGTGTCCCGGATTTCACTCGGGTGGCGACTCCATCTCCGAATAAGCTTTTTCGACCTACATCGTATTTCTCACGCGGGTCGAAGGCCCGACACAGTGCCGTGGTCGCCAACACTTGGGCGCACGCTAAACCCCGCCGCCTACAATATATAAAGTAAAAGAATCTTTTCTTTTATATTACATTCTCTTCTATTTGTTTCATTCAATTATTGTGTTGATTAAAATTCATTATTCATTTTGGCTGTAGCTTTTATTAGTCATATTTGCTAGTGAATTTCAGTGTGCTTGTATTCCATCAATAGATTTAAGTGCGTGATTGAATTGGGAGTTGCCATACTAAGAATTTTCATTGTTCAAATCTTAATCAGAGACAAGTGGATGAGAAAGGAAAGGAAATTTTACGGCGATTTTAGTAAGTTTTATTTTGTAAATGACTACAATTGAATGATGAAATATAATCACATTCTAGTGGGGGAAAACATAGCAACTCAGAAAATAGAATTAAAGGATCATATTTCTCCAACATGCATATAAAGAAGCTCTTGCAATTAGAAGTGTAAACGAGTCGAGCTACTTAGCTCGATAAAAGCTCGTTCGAACTTGTACATTGAAATTCGTTTAATAAACGAGCCGAATTCAAACTATATAAAGCTCGGCTCGTGAAGCTTGAGAACATGTTCGAATAGAAGTTCGTTAGTCAATTCGTAATTTTAATATTTAATAATTTGATTTTAAATATAAAATATATAAATTTTTATTGTAAAAAATATTTTTAAAAATATATTATTAGAATAAAATCATAATATTATGAACTATATTATAATTTATTTAGCAAATAATTTATTTTCAATTTTTTAATGTATAATTTTAATTTATCATTTGTGTTTTTAAAAATTTTTTTAAGCTCATTTAGGTTCAGTTGATCTGACGAACAGCTCGTGAACACCAAGTGGCATAACAAGTTTGGCTCGATTATAAATGAATCAAGCCCGAACTAGTTAAAATTCGGCTTGGCTTGGCTCGATTACAGCCCTAACAACCAGCAATGCTATTATATTTGCATTATATTTTTAATGGTGGAATTTAACCCAAGAAAAAAATATATTATTTGACACCATCTGGGAATTTTTATGGAGTGGACAAAACATGATTTTCCAAAAAAGCACAAAAAATCATGCTTCAAAGCATAAATAGACAATGCACCATACAGCAAAGGAGAAACCATACAACATTGAGGAACAATGCAAAAAAAAAAAAAAAATCTGCCAAGTTCATCCAACGCGGCATAATGTACTATAACAATCATAAACTGGCAGACAATTACTAGTTTAAAAGCTGCTTAGGACATTGCATATTTGCATAGATGTACATAGAGATCAAAGCTCTGCATACTTGGTACTCGTCCAAAATAATAAACTTTGATGGCAATGTTTATATCAGTGATAACTGGATCTTGTGTTAACGTAGCACAAAATATTGAGGCCGGAACCAAGCTGGAGCAGCAAAAAATCATCAAGATTTAACAGATAAGCAAGGAAAAGACTATAGAAGCAAAGTTTGGTACCTGTAAGATTGAATATAAGCAGACAGCGTTAAGGCTTCCGTGCATCTTAATGTCATTCATGCATGCCTACGTCTTTTTGCATTATCTTCTGCAAAAAACTCCCAATTTGCATGATCCAGGGTGCTTAAATCATCTAAATCCGCAATGGCGAGCAAGTATTGAGTGAGCTTCACAAGCTCCCGATCACTATCTCTGTTTGCATGAGCTTTCTTGAATGGTTTGATCGTCAAACCATTTTGTGGGTTCATCACAAAATTTCTTCGCAGATCATCAAACATTATAGTGTTTTTTGCACTGTAAAACTGAAAATGACAGCAAACAACTGTCACTCGTCAAAGGGATTGTGTTTCACACAAAAAGTGCAATCATTCTGTTTTCTACATTATATGCAGCATTTGAAGTAAGGTTAAACTGGTCATTTGAAATAGAGATGTATTGTCCTCCCAGCATCATAAATAAGTTCATTATCAACTCAAAGTCATCTAGTATGAAAAAATGATTTATGTAGGTTCAAGAAGATCCATCAACTGTTTAAATGAACTTCAGAACTAAAACAAATGAAATATAAATGTGAAGATTAAAATAATAGTAATAAAGATTTATTTTTAAGATTTAGCACCTCGGGGAACTGAGCCCAAATCAATCCAAGTGGCTTGCAGTCAAAGATCCCTCGAGAATCTGATTGAACTGCGATCATTGCTAAATGGTCCAGAAGAGCTGTGATTTTGTAGTTAGGATTGTTGAGTACTCCCAGTTGTCCCATCTTCAATTCTACCCACTTCATGCTGCAGAAAGAAGATATATAATTGGTCACACACATCTAAAACAAGGATTTTATATTTCATATAACAGACTACATTGTTACACTTTGAGGAAAAGAACATACAAAATTTATAAAATAACCTAAAATAAAAGATCGGTAAAACTGATATTTAAACCAGCTTTCATATAAAATGACTCAAGATTCAAAAAAACATTCCATACAAAATATTTTCATGAAAAAAATAGATTATATATATATATATATATGTATAAAAGAGAGAGAGAGAGAGTTATTTTCAACCATTTGGCTGAAAGACAAAATCAAATGACAACTGTTCCTTACATTAAATTAAAAGCAACTTATAATGTAGAAGAGCAGATTTTCCAGGCTGCATTTGAACGTAAGAGATGATTACACTAATGAGAGTAAACTGTAATGGCAGCCATTCTTGAAGGTGGCACCAACCACACAAGCTGGTTGGCGGTGGCACAGTGGCTGGCAATAGTCAATGAACTATTAGGTAATTTGCCTATGTGGCTTCAAATAGATCCTTTCTTTTTTTGTGAGTGAAGCAAATTGAGAAAATGGAGTGCCAGTTTCCCATAAAATAGCTTCTAGTTTCCTCTATGATTAGGAAAGCACTTTCTACTGACTAGTTTTCCAATAAACGCCAGACATCAGAAATTTGTTTTTCACTGAAAATATATTTCGTGAAACAGATAAAGCCACATTTTCACAAACCATGTCATTAAAGTGGGATAAAAATGAGAAATTTTAATAAACGAACCATTGCATAGTGGAAGTTAAAGGTAATCTAAGTTACAGTGGAACTCTGACCTGGTTGCAGACCATATCATAATATCATACTCAGCATAAACAGCTGTGAGAAACTCATGAAGATCTGTACAAGAAAGTGACATTAGAAACTAATTGTTACATCAAAAAAAGTAAAAATAATACCTTGCCATTATCAAACTACTTACAAGGGCGCATGAGTTCGAGTGGGTTCTCTGCGGTGGATCGGTGATCAAATAGGGTATAATCAATATCTAGAACAAGCAGTTTTTTCCCTTGACGGCATGGATTTCGAATTTTAATCTACAATCCAACACATAATGAAAATGCGCTTTAATAGCTAGCTGTATGTAGGAAAGACATCACATCTTACATATAAATTCATGCCCGTAAAGAGTTTCAAGCCATACTCAGTTAAAACCTCCCATGATATATGCCTGGGAACACAATACACATAATATCTTACCATTACAGTTTAACCTTATGTTAAATGACAACTAAAATCAGAAGAAATAGCTCATTAATGTGATGAAGAGCAAGAGCCCCATGCTACGTCAAAAAGATGAACATAACATGTGTTACTTCAGAAAGTTAATTCTGAGCACCCCAAGCAACCCCCATCCCCCTCCCTCCCTAACCCCCAATTTCCCTTTGGCCCAACTTCCCAAATAAATAAATAGTAAATGTTGCTATCATTCCAACGTTTCTCTTCCACAAAACCTTGCATTTCCATGTTCAAAACTTGATGCAATCACAAAGATATAAGAACCCAAGATCAATTGTCAAATGCAGCTATCTCTGCACAATGCATATCTTAAAGCTGTATGTATGTATTCATGACCGTGTATATGGTATACACTATAAAAAAGAAAAATATGTAGAACTGACTTTGTATAGATCTGCACGCCTCCTCAATTTTTGCTTGTTAACTTCCTTATCTTTAATGTCTACCACTTCATCTTGCCCAATTTCAAAATCATCAACAATCTCTGGTGAGTCCACTTGATCCACAATTATATCATCTTCAACAGTTCTGCAAATTTAGTTGAATAAAATACCGATTTCAATTAGATTCAAATTCCAAAGAGTAACATCATGTTGCAAATACAATTAAGAAATTGCTCTACTGGTACCCCTTTTTGCATCTCAACTAGTTTTTTTTTTTAAACGAGCAATTAGATATTATCATCACAAGTAAGTGGTATTACGCGACCCTAATTCAACATATCCAGCAACAAAATTGCAGTCTTTTCACTTCTTCTTTTCTTTTTTTTTTCTTTTTCAATAACTTCAATTCATATAAAATCGCGGGCGTTTGAGCATTAGACTATTTTCTCATTCAATCAGTTTCTATCAAGTTCCAGTTCTACTCTTCAACTCGGACCACTCCTAACTTTATAAACAATTAAATGCCCACTTCACTTAAGCTAAGAATTAAGCTAAATTATCATACAATGCATTACAAAATGCACAAAGGACCTAACTTTATGCAATATTTACTTAAAATGATCAACTTCATACAAAATAAATAAAAAAAAAAGCACCAAACTTTATACTTAAATTTACTCAATCAATCAAGCTTCAATGTTTCAAGAACTCAAATAAAAAAAATTAAGTAAAAAAATTATTAAAAAACAGGAGAAAGTGAGAGAATCGAACCCAATCATGGTCATCTTGAGGGAAGATTTGAGAGGAAGCTGAGAGAGCAAAACGGTGTCCTCGGCGAGCTTATTACCGATTTTGGGATAGAGAAGCTTCTGTCGCTTAGGCAAAACATTGGTGAGTTCGCAAATACGGCGTTTCAATTCGGCAACTGAATCGTCACCGCAGACTCGAACTGTGTACTCTTTGCCACTCCATTTCACGGTCAGTGTTATCTCCTCCTCCGTCACCGGCGTTGTTGTCAGCGAAGACGATGAAGCAGAACCGGCTGCTGCCATTCTTTTGACTGTTCTGTTCTGTGTCTCTCGCTCTTTCTCTCGGTTACTTTTTTTTTTCACCGTTTTAACCTTTGTGAGTTTCTGTGCTTTGCGTGTGTGGAATTATATTTAGGGATAAGGTACATTTTGGCCCCTTAAGTATACCCCAAAGCGCACTTAAGCACCTGAAATATTTTTTGGCTCACTGATACTCAAAAATCAAGTTTTATTGATACTTATGCCTCTCTCTGTTAAGAGGCGTTAAGTCAACGTTAGTGGCCCCTATAATTGCCACATCAGACCACCTGCTCCCTTCCTCCTCCTCCTCCTCTTCTTCTTCTTCTTCGGTGGCGAAGGAACCGATGTCGTTTTGGTTGGCATCAGTGGAGTTCCCATGGCGGCTGCCACCATCACCACCACCAATCTTTCCTCTTTCTCAGAGCCTGCTCTCTCTCCTTTGAACTCCAAGTCCCAAATTCCCCTAAGAGCCTCTATTTCATCACGGCCGTCATCACCGCACAACTATCACCACCGTGCTGCAAAGCTTAGATTTTCTTTTGTAAGCTTAGATTCTTGGTGTTAGTGAGCTCAGGTCAACCACTGTCGCAAGCACTAAACCTGCAACTGAAAACGGGAACGACAACCTCAGCTCCTCATCAGCTCCCTTGATAGTGTCCGCTTTGACGACGGTGTCTTTGGCACCATGAGTCTACAGTGAAGGATTATCCGCACAAACCCACTTGCATAATACTGAAGCCACATAAAAGATTCAAGGTAACTGGTTTAAATTCCCTCTACTGAGTATTGGTGCAAGGCTTCCTTTTTTTGGCAGCAAAGGGATCCTGAATGTTTTAGAAGTTAAATGGAATACACCTAAATCAAATGGATATTGCCTTGCAACTTTAGGAGCGTGTTCAGAGGAAGAAATCATAGTTAGACATCAATCTCATGTGAAATCAGTGAGCTCCAGAAATAGCAAATTAATTGAGGACCAGTTAACAAGATCAAAGTCCTTAAAATATATCAACAAGTAAAAAAAAGGAACAAGATTTGCTAGGCAGCTCATCCATTCTTTCATGGACAAGATTCTTTCAAGCTCAACGTGGGTTTATGTTGCCTACGTGTCACTTGTTTTTGCCCAACTTTAAGGACATTTAACGGATTGAAGAAGATGGAATAGACTGACATTAAGAGAAGGGGCAGGATGTCAATAAAACTTGAATTTTCAATGTAAGTGAGCCAAAATTTAGTTTCAGTGCTTAAGTGCACTTCGGGGCATACATCAAGGGCGAAAATGTACCTTATCCCTTATATTTATAAAATAAAATTGTATTCTATCACTACTTTATTTTTACAAAATTAAATATATTTTGTTAATAATTATCATTAAATGATAAAATATATTTTATCTAATGATAATAAAATAAAATAATTAAAAAATCAAGTAAGCATAAAATTTTTCTAAAAAAATTATTAAAAAATTGAAAAATTTTAAAATTGCAATATATATTATTTTGGAGTTAATATTGCAATATTTTTCTTTTGAGAAATATTATGGTTTGATTTTTGTTAAAATTTTCTTCATCATTTTTCATTTTTTTTGAAATAAAAAGATTAGCATGATTAAGAATTTAAAAAATCTATTCACTATTTGTTAATTTAAATGGTAAGTAATTTGAATTTTTTAAGTAAAATTTCAGGTATGGGTTCTCTATTAATCAATACAAAATTATTGAGAATACTCTATTTTTAATTTTTGATGGATAAGATACAACTTTTTCTATTAATTTTTCCAACCCTATCACCCAAAAATTTCCCACTAATTTGGTTTGTCTTTTTTTTTTTTTTTTAAATTTGAAACTAGTCTAGCTTACATTAATTTGTTTTTATTTTACGTAAAACTGATTCTTCTTAAATTGTATAACTACTTATAAAAACTCAAAAAAAAAAAAAAGATTTTTAAATAACATGAAAAAGGAAAAAGAAAGTTACTTAATCATACATCAAAATAAGTAAAAATTTAAACGGGTTAATTCAGTTAATAAGAAAAATACTTCATTTTCTTTCTCAATTAAAATTTGATTCTTTTTACAGCATTCTGAGAATATTATTTATGAATATACTAGACTAATATTAATCCAAAAATACATTTTAAATGTTAAAAGTAAAATATAAAAACACATGTTATAGATATTTATTTATGATGCATATACTTAAGTTGGCAAGTAACGGTGACTTTGGTTGGTTCTGGAACTGCCGGTTCTAGTTCATAAACTGGCGATTTACGGTTTCACTTTAAGTGGAATCGAATTGAAATTAGCCTAACTATGGTTCTGAATCAGTAAATTTCGATTTCGGTTCACGGTTTGACCGATTTAATTTTTTATAATATTTTTATTTTATGAAAATAAATAATTTACTTTTAAATTAAAAATAATAATATTCATGTTACAAAATTCAATTAAATTACTTTAAGGGGTAAATAAACTACTTTAAAGTTGAAATAAAAATAAAAAAATTCAAAGAGTTTGAATTAAAAAGGGAAATTACATAAAAAAAATTCTAACCTTTTATACCACTTGCAAATAACATCATAATTTAATTTTACTGTCAATTTTACTCACAACGTTTCACTAGCTTGCAAAATTAACCCTGCATTAAAATTTCTTTAACGAACAGTTGATGTGTCTGTTAGTGGGGCCCATCTTTTGACACGTGGGATCGGCAAGTGCTGACTGGATTTGAGTAATTATATATAGAACCCTAACCTTTATTAAACTTGCAAAATAAACCCTAATATAAAATATTTAAATAATAGAATTAAGTGTAAAATATAATGCTTTTTATTAATAAAATATTTTTATATATTTAAAAACTTTATAAAATTTACAATACATAATTTAACATATATTTTAAAATTAAGAAAATATAAAAATATGAAAATTAAAAAAATACTAAAAAGCATAACATATTATTGATAACTAATGAAATTATTTTTAAAATTAATTTCACTTCAATTTGATAATATAAATAAGTGAGAGATTTAATACTTTATTATTATAAAATATTCTAAAATATTTAATAATTTCATAAAGAAATATAAAACCTAATTTAACATATATTTTAAAATTTTTAAAATATAAAAATTCAAAAAAGACACTAAAAAGGAGAAACTATTATTATTAACTAACAACATTTTTTGAGATCAATTCTACTCCAATTTAATAAAATTAAAACTATTTTATAAAAAAAAACTTATTTTTATCTGTATATTTGTGCATTTTATTATGAAAAATTTCTTGTATATGCTCTTACAATAAAAAATATGAAAAGTTTTAAAATATAAAAATTGAAAAAATTGAAAAAAAATACAGTAAGAAAATTTTTATAATAAAATACATAAAAAATAAAAATATTTTTTTATAAATTAGTTTTAGTTTTAGTTTAATTTTATCAAATTAGAGTGAAATTAATCACAAAAATAATTTCATTAGTTATCACTAATAGGTTCTCCTTTTTGGTACTTTTTTTTTTTGAATTTTCATATTTTTATATATTCTTAATCTTAAAGTATACGTTAAATTATATGTTGTAATATTTATTAAATTTTTAAATAATTAAGAATATTTTATTAATAATAAATCATTGAATTTCATAGTTATTTCTATTATTTATTTTATAAAAATTATTCTAATAATTTTAATAAATTTTAAATTTTTTAATTAAAATTTTTAAAAATTTTTATATTTGGGTTTATTTTGCAAGTTTAATAAAGGTTAGGGTTCTATATATAATTACTCAAATACAGTCAGCACTTGTAAGTCCCATGTGTCAAAAAATGGGCCCCACTAACGGACACGTCAGTTGTCCGTTAAAGAAATTTTAACGAATGGTTAGTTTTGCAAACTTTTGAAACATTGTGGGTAAAATTGACAGTAAAATTAAATTATGATGTTATTTGCAAGTGGTATAAAAGGAGGAATTTTTATGTAATTTTCTCAATTAAAAATAAAATTATAGTAAATAAATTAAATTAGTTTACCGTTTATATATTGGTTTGAAATAAAAAAAATTAAAGAGTTTGAATTAATAAATTAAATTAAAAAAAATAAAATGAGTTCTTATCAAAAATAAAATTGCTTACATATCCTCTTGGGGTTTAAAAGAATCAAAGTCTACATAGTTCTCTTACCTTTTTTCTTTTTGAAAATTATTTACCATTTTCCTTTTAAATTTAATCACTTCCTACACAGGAAGTTGAAGTTCTCGTTCCTCCTTTGGTTGTGAAGTCCAATAAATAGTCATTTTCTTTTCTTTCAATTTCTTGTGTCCTTAATGTCGCTCTAGTCATTTTCTTCTCTTTCAATTTCTTGTGTCCTTAGTGTCGCTCTAGTCCAATCATCAACGCATGCTTGTGCCTCCAATGATTCGAGAGCCATTGAAAATCGAGTGTCATCCAAAATACTTTCTTCAGCATTAAATGTTTGTTCAATGGGCAATTGTTGAAATCGGACTAAAAAAAATTATTTAGCAATTTGTGCAAGGACAGAAAATGTATTTTGATGTCGACTCCACCATTCAAGGACGGAAAAATCTTTACCTAATTTGCTATCACCAAACTCAAAAGTAGTTGTAAAAGAAAGGTTAAGTTTGAGAGATGAATCAGATGTTTTTGCATCAAGACATGATCACTCATACTAATTTTCATTTGTTCATCTTGAACTTGATTACTAGTAAAAATAGAAGGAATAGAACTACAAGATGTAGAACTAGAAGTAAAAACATCTTTATTATATTCATTAAATAATTCTAATACTATTCTTCTAACATTATTAATTATTAAATCAATATCATTTTAATTATTATCTGTAAGATCTAAACATTCATAATATACACTTAAATAATCATTTAATCCATTTATTTTACATCTAGGATAAAAACATGTGCAACAAGATTAATTAATAGAATAAATTTAAAATAATTTAACCATTTTAAATTCATTATTAAAATTGATTCTCACTATTGTTAGAATCTTACAATTTACGATTTGAATCTTATGTTTTGAGTCAATGCACCCCAAATTCGATACGAATCTATGGGCGAATCATAATAGCATAAGAATCGATTTTGAATCGTATGATTTGATGTTGAATTGTAAGAATTTATATGAATCTACGATTCTTATTTATTGAATAAAACGAATATTATGTAAGAAACTATACAATTAGGAGATGAAATTCCATTTTCACTTTTGTTTCTTAAACTTAACGAGGCTAACAAATATAATTACCTTTATAAATTATATTATAATCATTCTTTTTCGTTTATTCTTTTAATTTGGAAGACTAACAATACCGATTTAGGTTTTTATTTTTCCTTTCATTGATTTGTTTCTTTCACAATAAATATATATTTGTTTTAACTTTCAAGCGGTTTTTATAGGATAAAAGAACTATTAATATATTCATAGTGTTAACTTTTATTTTTGACTTTCTTTTTTACCCAAAGATATATATGATTATCACTATAAATTTTATTATTTATATTATATTTAATATATTATATTATTATAAAATTTTAATAATGGTTATTATTAAGTAATATATATTAAAATTATGTGGCACTTTATATGAAATATACTATTTACATAAAATATGTTATTTTTAATTAATATTATTTATATGAACTGAATTTTACGATTTGATTTGATTCTCGATTCACAAATTGAGGATTTCGAATCTCAATTCGAATCTCGATTTGACAGTTCTCTTAAAAGTTAAAATAATATCATTTTCATGTTCTTATAATGCACCAACAATATTAATGCATTCAATTAATAATAAATGAAATATAAGATAATAAACAACACTTAAAATATATGTTGCATCATTAAAAAACTTTTAAAATATCTAAAAGTTTTGTGCAAACTTTTCAATTTTGTGGATATAAACTAATTTGTGACACATTATTGGAAATAAATGTGCACAATAAATTTCTATATCCATATGACTCATTTAATAATTCATAAGTTGAATTTCAACGAGTTGAAACATTTCTTGAAAATTTTTTTGGTCTTTTACTAATTTCTTTACAAAATTTTTCCCTTGATTTCATAACTTGTGGATGTGTTTATAAAAATGAAATTGCTTTTTTAATAGGAGATATAAGCACATCCAAAGATCTTAAATCATCTTGAACACATAAATTCAAAACATGACTGAAAAAATTTACCTCCAATATTAGGTTGACAAAGAGTTTAAAGATCATTAATTGATGCAGTATTTGTAGTCGCATTATAAAAAAATTGAAAAAAAAAATTTACTAATCCATATTTATCTAAAATATTTTTAATCATTTTAAAAATATTATTGGCAGTATGTCAATCATAAAAAATTCTAAATGCTATAAATTTTTTTTTTTGTTATAACCAATTATTATCAATCCAATGACATGTAATGCCCATATATGAATGATTTTGCCAATGATTACTCCAAATATCACTATAAATGCATACACATCCATTAAAGTTCATAAAAAATTTTTGTAATTCGTTTTTTTATATATAAATTAAATAAAGTACATTTAAAAGTATTTCTAGGGAAACGTTTAACTTGTGGATTTAATACTTTTTTATAACAATTAACAAAACCTACTTTTTACCAAAACTAAAAGATAATGTTCCATATTAATCATTCTAGCTAATTATATTTTATTTTCGTTATCACTATGTTTAAATAATTGAGAAGAAAAAGAGGATGTTGCGTACCCAGAAATTTAAGATTGTCTCTTTTCAACACCAATTTGTATTAAATGCTTATTCATCAAATATCTTCTAAATGTGCCATAGCCATCTCCAATTTTGAATTTGTAACTTTGATCACAATAATTGCAAATGACGTCATAAGTGTCATCCGCATTATGTTGCCTCTTAAAGTGCACTTTCAAAATATCGGATTGAAATTTTTCTTCTTCAACTTGTAGTGAAATATTTGTTATAATTTCATCCACACAAGTTTCTTGATTTTCTTACACTGGATAATCATCTTTCAAATTATCCATTGTATTATCCAAATTAACAATATTTAGTTGTGATTCACCAAAATATTATGATCTTGATCTACCACTTCTTCCACTTCCACTTCCACTTGCCATTTTTTTAAAAATATAATGATTGAATAAAAAAATTAGAGAAGTAAGAGAGTAAATAAAAAAATTAGAAAGGGTGAAATAATTAAAAAATATTATAGAGTATGAAAGTGAATAAATAAATAAATAAATATTATATTAGAGAGAATAAATAAAAAACAATATAAATTGAAATTAATGAATATAAATGTAGAGAATTCAGAGAATTTGATTTGTGAGGAAAAATCTTTTTCTCCCTCTATCTATTTATAGACAACAAAATTAATTTTTTGAACTCCCTAAAATAACCTCATAAAGTAGTTGTTATATAGCTATTAGAGGGGGTAAATTTGTCTTTTTCAATTTAATTCTTTTTTATTTATAAAGAAAAAATGGGGGGAGGCAGGTTTGGGCCCCACCCCCTCTCCCTCGGGGCTACATGCAGAGACTATTGCATGTTGCCAACAATCCAATTCTTTTCTATAATACAGTTTGGAATTGGAAATGGTGGTTCACAGTTATAGGAGTGGAACCAGCCCTAAAATCGATTTTTCCTCCAATTTCGAGTTTAACAGGTTCCGCTCCTGATTTTGACCAGGCCGGGCCCTATTTGCAAGAATTAATTTTCCATAAAAAAAATACAATCAATGTTGCTGAACTATTCTCTTCTACTATTGATCGAAAATGTGCGTGCATGAATTTGCATCATAGTCATTATGCATATATCTGTGGGGATTTTTTTTTTGTTAAACTTAAAAGATTAATAAGAGTTTTAAGAATAGTTTTGACATATTGTTTTTTTTTTTTAACATCAACTTATATTTCAATAAAATGAGAAATACAAGAGATTACAAGATATAACAGTAAACCATCAAATCTATCAACTAAAATATAGTTTCTGAGACTAATAGTATAGATAGTTTAAGGAAACTATAACTCATAAGCATTAAAACTCGAAACCCAAACTAGATATGGGTACCATCCGTGAACCTATCGTGTGCTCAACTCCAAGAGGCAGACGGATACACACAGTTATGCTCATATTTCTAAGGAGATAAAGGCACCTAGACTTGAAAGAAGAGTAACACATCAATTTTGAAAAATCAAGTAAAGATTTGGACCTCTGATTTCTCCTTGTGTTGAAGATGAAACTCCTAACACTTCATACGGTCAAGATCTCCCAATCTGAAGCTCCCTTGGACAAATATAACCACAAAATCACAAAAAAAAAAAATATAACTTCAAACTAGATCAGAAGATGTAGCAGATAAGACTAATAAAAACATATTAGGATTAAAGATTATAACTCCAATCCATGTTATTTAAGTGCAAAACAAGCTAAAAAAAAAAAGGAGAATAGGTGGTTTTGGCCAAAACCATCATAAAAAACCACTTATAAAAACCACCAAGTTGAGAGGAAGAAGAAAGAGAGAGACAGAAAAAGCAGTAAAACATTATTAAAGTAATTGAGCACACACATCTAACAAATATCAAACAATTGAAAGTTTAATAGCGTGTGTATAACCTTATTAAGTTGTTAGTTAATTATGCAACATAAGACGTAAGTCAATTTCGCCATTCAACTTTGGTATGAAATTTAAATTAGTACAAACAGAATTTTTTTTTCAGTACAAATGAGGGCTGTGGGGGTCGGGGCAGAGACTGGATTCGGGATGCCTTGATCACTTTGGCTATTTGGCCAAAGCCATGCAAGCAGCACAAATTAATTTTTATATCCAAATTGATAGAAAAATTGTATCTTCTAACTTAAATTGCATATTGAGTCAGTCCAAATTAGCATATACTAACTTTTTTCTACAAATTAATTCACAATTTACACATGATGGTACTATGAATTTTTAAGCATGAGTTTGAAAAAAAAATTTATTACATTAGTATAAATTTTTGAATTTATAGATAAAGATTAAATATTAAAAGAAATTAGAAGATATGGGTTTCTTTCTCAGTGATAGGCTACAGAAAGTATCTATTTTTTTTATTGGCTTAATACATCCGTAGCCTCTTGAACTTAGCAAGTTTTGTCACTTTGACACTCATACTTACACTTTTTCCATTTAGACACCTCAACTTGCCAAAAAACTCATTTATAAACACTTTTTTGCTGAATTAAAGAATCATTCAAGCGCGTGTTTTTCCTCACGCTGACTAGGATGCCAAACATAAGACACCTGTTAAGGCAACAGTAAAATAAAAAATAAAAATCTTAAAAACGTGAAACCAAAAAAAACCTAAGTTCTTGTTCAGAAAAAAAAAGAGACTCAGCATTTTTTTCAGCCACCACCACCGCCCTTGCCTGACTCCTGCGACCTTCACCATCACCCTTCGCCTGACTCCCGCCCTCGCCCTTCACAATATCGATGTGACTGAGACAGATTGGCCCTTCATGATTGTCCCGCGACACTTGCTCGACGGAGAAGACAAGTTGCAGCGCCACGGAGGGGCAGTGGTTGACGGCGGCTTCACAGGAGCTGGTCGGCAATGAGAGAATTGAAGAGCTTCGTGACTTCATTGAGTTTGGGTTTTGCAGGTGAAGGAATTAGGTTTTTAATTGTTGGGATTTAGGGGATTTAGGTGAAGGAATTACGTTTTTAATTGTTAGAATTGAAGAGCCGAGTTCATGATTTAGGGGATATATGCTCTGCATCCTCTGCCTCTTGCAAATGGTTTTGGTTTTGTTGTGATGTTTATTATTTTTGTTTCGTTGGTACCATAGATATATAGAGAGATTGGATTGAAATATGGGGTTGAATACTCGGAGAATGAGATACTGAACAATATGGGGTTGGTGCCTTTTCACTTCATACTTTAATTTTGTGTTCAATATTTTACTACATGTAACTACAGTCTTTATTAATGTCCATTGATGTGTGTTTTCATGCAGTTTCCATTGGTGAAATAGGCCTGCAAAATGGAGAAGGAAAATTTTGATACAGCTTCAGTTGCCTTGATTGTTGGCATGACGGGGATGGTAGGATTAACCGATGGTCAGGGGTTCTTCCTTCTTTGGAAGTATCTATTCTTTGGGTTTTGGCGGTGGTTCCTCTGCTTCAAGAACCCAAGAAACTAGTCCTGATATTCAAGAAACTGGGTCAGAGAATTCAGACAGACCAGTTCCAATGCCATTGTATCCATATAGCATCTGGGTACTCAATAATGCAACAAACAATGGAGGAAACCATCTGGGTTCCGACTTTCAACTCGGGGCAAGTTGTTATGCATTGCACTGTCATGTCGTTTACCAATTCATGCATGAGTTGTACAAAAAATGGATTCCCCTGATTGATGATGAGACATGGTTGTTTCGAAACGTTGTTTCAAACTTTCTGTTAACTCTGTTTTCTATGTTGGCTATGGCGGTAGCATTTGTTACAGGGACATATGCAGTTTTGGGACATTCTTTGGCCATTGCTATTGTTACTTGTGTCCTCGGCTGTTTGTTTTTTCCTTTCTATTGCGGATTCTCAGTCAAAATTCTACTCTTCTTCGGCAATGTAGAGAAATAAATCGTCAAATTCATTTTTCTCTTTCAAATTCATTTTCTTCTCAATTGCACTCTTTCAGGTTCGTAGGGGATTCGAATTTTTTTTTTTCCTTTTGGATAACCTAACTTGACCTTGCCTGTTCCAACTTCCTTTCTTTGTTTTCCCCTCTGTAGATAATATCGTGGCTTGTTGCTGCTCTAGTGATTGTAATCAATGGATATCTATTGCTCGAATTTTTTGCCACTGAAGTGAATGGTGTACCTTTTACTGCTGTAGTATGCATTTTCACCGGTGCATATATTGCATTCATAATTTATCTTATTTCCAGGGGAATCACTTTTGGTTCATGGTGCTATTCACATAAACAAGTACAAGGAATTGAGTAACAAAACTACAATTGCACGATAATCAAATGATACAGTACCTATTAGCAGCAATACCTGAGTGGATGTCAAATTGTACCTGTGCAGGAATAACCGATACTTTTCAGGCATTTTTGGTTATGCTTACTTCTCCGACCAGCAGTGTATAAAGTTTGCTTACTGTATTGCTTCAGTTTTTCATACGAACCAACACAATATGTTGGCATTGTATCTTAAAACTTTTTCTATTAACATTTGTATGATAGAGCATGGCTTGCAGACTGGGCATGCTTTTGAAACTAAGTGCAGTTGTATTGGTTACTTTTTTGCAACTTTTGGTTGCGTTGATTTATAATTTTAACAGCTGCATCAGTACTATTATGCTTAAAGGGTTGCAATTTACTTTTTTTTTTTTCCCTTTGAGTGATGATGTAATTTACAACTCATGCATGCCAAATCCAATTCAGGTATGTTCCTGCCTTCTTTTATCTCTTTTTTTTTTTTCTTGAAATTGGTAAAGATTTTCTCTTTCAAATTCATTTTCTTGGTTGTTTATTTTGCCTATTTTACTGCTTATTGTAACCAATTGTTTTTTTTAAAAAAAAATGTATTACGGATATGTAAATGATTGAAGACCTTTCTGGCAATATATTGTTAGTTCTTCTACTGGCCGGTCAATTTGAAGAATAAAAAGAAAAAGAAGAAGATGAAAGCTTTTAGAATGAAGAAGTGAAGAAGATGATGGTGAAAATGAGTGAAAAAGTCCCGTTGTACATTGAGTATCGTCATTTTTTTCCATTTCACGCGCTCATTCACGTTTAATTACACGCATCTGCCACATCAACAGAAAGTGGTTTATAAATGAGCTTTTTGGCAAGTTGAGGTGTCTAAATGGCAAAAGTGTAAGTATGAGTGTCAAAGTGACAAAACTTGCCAAGTTCAGGAGGCTGCGGATGTATTAAGCCTTTTTTATTTTTTTATTTTTCAAATACAGAAATACTATTTATTATGTGGATTCATAGAAATAAGTTTTGAATATGATAAAATATTGAAAAAAATTTAATTTTTAATGCATTTATCAAACCGTGCATTAAATTGAGCCAGAAAGTATAAAATTTATTTTAATTTTGGATATAAAAATTAATTTATACTAATTTGAGCATTCAGTTAAAGTTAAGTTGCTTTTTGTCCATAAAAACATGCATAAAAGGACTTAAACTATAATTTTGTCCTACTTCAGTGCTTCCAATATTAGTCAAGCTAATCAAGCTAACTAGTCTCCAGGGTTAATATGTATCTTCCTGTGAAAGTTCAGTACAGTTTTTCTTCATGAAGCAAATTAAATTCTTGTGGAAAGAGATGCCTTCGTTTAAACGTTTCTTGGTCAAGTCTACTTATTATTTAAAGTTCAGTACTGTTTTTCTTCATGAAGCAAAACTTTTTCTCCTTTTTGCCCTTTTCTTTTGGTCAATTAAGCAAAGATAGTATACATGTTTTACTCGGTCTATTTATTATTTTTGTCAAATTTTGTGGCATATATATATATATATATATATATATACACACACACTCTACCCACATCAGTTGGCCATAAATAGGGTTAATACATTTGCAACCTTTTGAATTTGACAAATTTTATCACTTCTTTAATTTATAAATCGACCAGTTTGATGCCTTAATTTGCTAAACAATATCACTTATAAATATTTTTCATCTAGTTCATTTATTTAAATAATTTAATTTTAACTCACAATAAACCAATTAAACACTTCAAATGGTAAAAAAGTGTCGATAAATCTTATTTTTTAACAAGTACCTTCATGATCATTTTATAAATTGAGGAGATAAAGTGACAAAAGATGTCAAATACATAAATTGCGCATATATTAGGCTGTTGTACATATTCTTCATTTCATATTGTATATATTTGGACTTGGCAAATTTTCATGGAGGTACAAATTTAATCAATATGTTTTATATAGTTGTTCACGTCAAAATATCCAAATTTAAAGAAGATAAAAAAAAAAGAAAATTTTCAATTTTGTTCATATTGAAATTAAAATTATTCATTTTAAAATTTCTATAAAGTTCAATATTTTTTCATCCCATACTCAGCACTAATCTTACCTTCTAGTTAACATAATGTCGACACAATGAATTTATTATTTATATTTTACATTTATCATGAACAATTAAAAAAAACGTCAAAATATTAATTTGTTGTGGGTCGGAAGAACAATGAATCAAATTAAAATAGTTAATTAGTACATGAGTGTTGTAAGTATAATTTAATATATATTTTTGGTGTAATCTTTTATTTGAAAAATTAAAGAGTGAATAAGGTGATTGTTTTTTGAGAATTTAATAATCTAAAACACACACGCAGCACAGTGACACCACACGCCATCTAATAAAACCATGACAATTTTGTTAGACACCAAAAGGTATATATGCTACACACACATTAAGTAAAATAATTGGAAGTTTAATATATAGAATGTTTGGAACTTAAGTTGCTAGTTAATTTGGAGATTAATTATTAGCTAACAATTTAATTATGATTTTGGATTTGATAGTTTGTATAATATATATGATGATATGAAACCCTATTAATTTATAAAGCAATCTCTCATCTTATGTTAGTTCTTGCTTCAGGGTTTGCCAACCAACTTGTGTCATATTCTATACACATATATATAGTTCTAAGCAAATTAATGCAAATTAGAGTTGATGATCCTATATATCCACTACATCTTCTATGTTGCTTTCCTCTTCATTTCCAACAGCTATAAATTCTTATGGAAAATACATATCTCATAGTTCAGACTTTTCTTTTCTATTATCTTTTTGTGCCGTTTTCTTATTTTGAATTTACGGAGGAAGTTTCATCATCCTGTAACGATCAGAAATTAAATTCATCACCTTTAGACCATGTTATGAAAAAAAATTTTATCATTCAACCACTCAACTATCGACTCTTTTGGGATCAACTAGGCATCATATTTTTCTCAGTCAAGTCATTACTTAATTCAAAAATTGCTGCTTCCTCTCTCCCATATTTCCATCAATCTTAAATGTTAAGCAACTATCTTTTATGCAATTTTATAATTCTGACCATGAAATATATATATATATATATATATATATATATATATATATATATATATATATATATATATATATGTGTGTGTGTGTGTGTGTGTGTCTCGACAGATAGATTGATCGGTGCTAGTCTAAACTCATCCCTGGAAAGTTTAAAGCTAGCACCAATTTCTGAGCACAATCAGTCTGCTTATAGCTTTATATTATTTTTTCATTGCATTAGAATATAAAGTTGCTTCCAAAAAAATAAAATTTCTTTGAATTCATCAGATTAATACAAAATACGTTTTAAAAATCGTTCAGGAAAAATAGTCAGATATAAACAAAAGATAATGGAGTATATTAAATTTTAGATACCAAGAACTAATGACTATAAAAGAATATGACATTGAGAAAGTGGCTTACTAATCATTTATTTCTAAAGACATCAGATAAAGTATTTAAACTTTGCTATTTTTGATTGTGAAACTACTAACTTCCTCACAATTTAAAAGGAAGAATTATCTCCTATTATCAAATTAATCAATATTTAGGTTATCTAATTTTTTTATTATTAATAAAAATAAAGAAAAGTCTAGTGATCAACTCCCTCTAGGAGCAACATGATATTTAGAATTCAAACTAGCCCCTGTTCTCTATTGTACAATCCATTGATGTTTAGGTTGTGTATGTCTCCCTTATTAATTAAAAAAATTAATATAAGGATGTTTCTAAAAAAAGAAAAAAGGAAAATTTCCCAAAAAGGAAAGAAATAAAGCAAAAACACTCATGAATATCTCAATAAATTTTTTATTCTTCAAATATCCTAAAGATAGTGCCTGAGTTGTCAAAATTTGAACTCATATGACAAACACTTACACTGAAACGCAACTTTAATTGAATACAAATTGTACTAATTACTTAACCAAAATTTCACCAACTAATTTTGCAGAAGAAAATGCAATAATATCAGAAATTACTGCACATTAGCCCAAATATCCACACCCATCAATCTAATTTTTCTATGCACTTCAATTTTCATCAAAGACTTTGCTGCAGTCGCAATTATATCTTGGTGTTTGATGATTTTCTCATGAATAATAACCTGATCACCAACTCTCACACCCTTCTCACGAGCAAACTCATCCCAACTCACACAAAGAAAATGCCGTCCCCAACTTTCATCTCGTCGAATACTGCACGGAAATATCCATTCTCGGCCACCATCATCATGAACATACATGTTCACTGTCTGCCCTTCTTCGTAAGGTAGCTGCTGGTGCTCTAGGGAGCAAGAAGTAGTGATGCACAAATAACTCACGACATCTGTTTTGGTCACTACCTTGGACAAGAGTGTTGCCATTGCCTTTTGTTTTTGGTGCTTGTTTGAACTAGCTAGCACGTATAGCTCAGGGGCTCTTTGTTGCATATACCTTGTTATTGATTCAGGGCTCTTTGTTGCTTGTGTGTGTGTATATATATATATATATATATACAATTGTTGGTGATAGTGAAGAGTGAAGGTTCAACTAAGGTGTCAGGAAAAGAGAAGATGGTCAGAATTCAATGTCCAAGAAATTCCAGGGAATATTTTTATATTATATTTACGTGTATTGTGCTGTTCAAGTCTAATTATGCATGAAGAAATTTCCAAGAGTTTTCCTTCAAAAAATAATAAGAAACGTTAATACACGTTTTCTCGCAAAATGAAGATTGACTTCGGTCTTTTGGTTTTGTCATTGTTGAATTTATTAGACATATTGAAAGATACAGTCGGCATCCAAATTTACAATTTTAATCATTAAATTCAAAATTAAAAATTTATATTTCATTATTTCATTATCAATCATTATTTTGTTTTTTTATAAAGAAAAAATTACTTTGTTAACAATCACCCTTAGATAATTTAACATATTTTTGTCCTACATTAATAAAAATAAAGTGTAAAAAAACAAACTAACAGTAGAATTTCCCAACAATCACATATTTTAAAATAATTGTAACCATTTGAAAAATGATCAATTCCAGAAAACGATTGATTATCCAGACAATTCTTAGAAAAACGTGTAATTTCATTCATTTTCTCCCAATAATTTGGCAACGGCATACGGCAACAGCCAACTAATTCTTGATTACAAAACACGACAAGCCACATCGCTTTATATATACATAAATAAATATAGATAGATGGAAAGAATTGAATTGCAGACGACAGAAACAAATATTTAAACTATGGTTCGTCTGTTGTACGCATAAGAATTATGATATCGTTCTGGACAAAAATAAGAATATGAAAGGAACAAAGACTATCAAAATAAATACATCTCAGTGCCATTCACATTGTTCACCAATCAATACCCAATTCTTTTGATAGGAAGAGTTTGTCAATGTATTGAATGACGGTTGCAGAAGCAGTGATATAGTATTCCAGTTGAATCATAGCTGCGCTCTCTGAAATACCAAAAAAATCTGGCAAGTTCACAATCAAACAACCAGCAATTATAAATGAAGACAACAAAATAATTTTTTCAGGACCTTGCTATAAAGCAAATATAACTTAACTAGCCAAAAATTGACAAAATAATCTCCCCACAGGTTCTACAATTCAATTAACATTTTCTTTATGCACACATTGATAGCAAATTCTGGAACCAACAAGAAACAATAGATCCCACAAAAATAAATAAATAAATAAAATAAAATCTGTTCAATGTAAACTCCATAGATAATGTTTAAAGCCTAGAACCTAAATCATGGTTCTTGGCTTCTTGCAAATATTCAAATTAGAGATTTCAAAGACCAAACTTTTTTATTTCAATGCAGGCACTAGTATGATCTATATCAAGTCTATATCAAGTAAGATTTATAAGCAACTTGAAAGACATTAAATATGATCACTTCAAGCATGTGTCCTTGCATAGACATGATCAAGAACCTGTTGAGAATGCAATTTCAGAAACAAGTGCACCAATAGGTGCAAGCACTCACCCTCTTCATTCAACTTGTTTAAAAGTTGTGATTTTGTTGGAAGAGCATACATCCCTGCACCAACAGCTTTTCTGATAGCCCACCCATGGTGCTGAGCAAGTACCTGTGCATAGGCCTTGGAAGCTGGGTCCTTCAAGGAAAAATTCCCCCTGCCATGCGAATAACAGAAAATGTCAGTAAATCAAAACAATTAACTACTTCACCGTCAATGAGAATATGCTCAAGTTTGCAACTAATAGTTGCACACCTTGGAAAAGGATATTAACTATTTAGCTTAATTTCATGCATGCTCACTACACCCACTGCTAAATTTCAACATGAGCAAACTAACTTTCCATTTTCGTTTAAACAAGGTTGTAAGCATAATGCATTAATGACAGATCTAAACCTTCAACATCAATTAACAGCTTAAATAAAAATTTAAATAAAAGTTTTAGCTCAATAACTCCTCACCCGCACAAATTCACACGAATTAGTTTTGTGAACATCATTGAACAAATCAAACAATGAGCCCATACCTTCAACTTTCAAATATGAACTACTTTATTTTCTCTCATAGTAATGATCCTTGGCCCAAAGTAGCCAGAGAAATTTACAACATTTGAACTCTCAAAATAAATATAACGCACTCCTTTGAAGTTTTACTTTTCCCTTTCCAAAGAAAGGACAGTTGAATGCTTCAAAATGCTATACATCCATCAAAAATTTTAATATGCATAATTAATGATCACAATCTGTTGTTGCTATTGATACATAAATACAAACATATATATTTACATTGTAGGCATGAGTGTGTGGCTATGATGCACGGAAACGGATACGCGGAAACGGCATTTTATAAAAATATAAGAAACGGAAACGTGGGGAAACGTGTAAATATTAAAAATATAGGGGGTTTATATATAAATATACAAAATTTATTATATATATAATAGGATAAATTTTATATATTTATATACATACAAAAATAAATATAAATATTATTATTTAAATTAGGTTCAATATTCAATATTATTAAATATAACAATTAACATAAAAAATAATAATTGAAAATTATTAAAATAAAAATGTCTACAAGTTAAAAATAAAAATAATATTATTTAACAAGTAAAAATAAAATTAATAATTATTTTATTATGCCATTTAGCAAGTAAAAATAAAATTAATAAATTATTTAATTAATAAATACATAATAATTATTTAATAAAAATAAAAATAAAATTAATAATTAATAATTATTTAGCAAGTAAATTATTTTATTATAATATTATATGAATAATGGACTAAACTTTTTGGGCCAGCAAACCAAGAACTAATGACTATATAACTAGAAAACCCAAACCCCAAGTATAAACAATATAAAGCCCAAACCAATATAAACAATATACACTCATTAGTCATTATGGGCACCGATCAAAACATAAAAAACTATTCTTCTTCTTGTTCATAACAAAGAAGGCGTTTCCTTCTCTGGTTCTGTGCGGGTTTTTTTTTTTTTTTTTACTTAAGAAACGAGTCTTCAAGAAGGAAACGCATTTTCAATTTCTCATAATTATAAAAACGTGTCTGGAACGTACCAAGGACGTTTTTTGGCGTTTCAGTTTCCGATACGTTTCGGAAACGGAGAAAGCCGATAGGTTGACGTTTCCATGATTCGGAGGTATTGGGGTCCAACCAATATATGAGTGAAAGTTCAATTCAATCAAAGTTATCCCTTCTCCCCTGCTTTTGACCAAATCACAATTGAACGATAAAATTGCACCCAATACGTTGCGGAAAACTATCCTGGATGATTTTTCCCAACACCATGCTTCACCATTTTCCACAATTTCACTCTAATAAACCCCAATCAAATTAAACACTAGTCCGTAAACATATAACCACAGGATAATCCTAAAATCAATCAAAAGCTACAAAACGTAAATCTTAGAGGTAAAACTGCCCCGTCCCTAGAACACAGAACAAACAATTGACAATTAGACAACAAATTTCAAAGTTGGATATCGAAAAGATAACGACATGGGAAGTCGTACGCAATTGTTGTCAGTGAAGACATAACAGAGCAGAATATGAACTAAACTCAAATCTACAGTTTTTACAAAAAAAAAAAAAATACATGGTACAAATTATGGGAATCTTACACCAGTTTAGTTGCAAAAATTTCAATTGAATTAAATTCTAAGAAAAAAAACTACACGTATCATGCTAAAATTGACAGGATTTTGCAGGAATTGAATTCAATTCAGTTTGAATCTTGCACAATTCCAACGCTAAATTATTAATAAAGTAACGAAATGAACCGTGCACATACTCTGTAATTAAAATTTCCTCAAATAGCACCTTGATCACATCAAGACCACGCTTAACCCTCAAAAGATTTCTTGAATGGCTTCCACCTTTTCTAACACAATTCCCTTCTATATCTCTATCCAACAATTCTTGCAATGTCCCAATCGATTTCGACGCTTCCCCAAGATCACGAACCTGTTAATGTTTCCATCAAAATCAAGTATAACAACAAAATCTAAACGAATAGACCCTAAAAAATCTGAAATTTTTTGTCAAGAACCAACCTTAGTGACGTAATCCATTTCTGCAAATTTAAAAGCAATACCTAAGCAACCGAAAAGCGGAGACACAAGAGAGCAAGCTCGTGAAAAAGTCGCAACTTCTAAATCGACAGAAGAAGAAGACGTCGTTTCTGAGGAATTTATAATCGCTGCTAGTTCTTTAAACGCCTCTGCTAATTTCCTCAGTGGCTTTTGGGTATCGCAATCTGCCATTTTTTTGAGCTGTGATAGCAGCGATCAGGTGGAAATGGTAGAGGCGAGGAGAGGAAGAAGAAATGATGCTACTGCTCCGCTTTGCTGATGGTCGACGCCAAATAGAATAAAAATGGGAATATTGAGAGAAAGGGTGGCGATCCGTGTCGGTGCATCGCGGGCCATTAAAATATTGTGACAAGTCTGACAATACAAAAAGTTGGAATAGAAACACCATTGTGATTATTCTGGATATATATGAACAGGAAAAAGCACTTGACATCTGAACTTGAGATCAAAAAGAAATTGTTCTGCAGGCTACAAAAAGTTGGAAGAAATACACATATCTCTCATGTGTATATTTAAAGGATAATTTGGTAATTTGAAATGTCTCTACCTTTGACTTCTCTCTTCATATCTCTCATCTCTCTTTGTTTGCATCTCTGTAATTGCAAAAATTGAAGCCTTTTTTTTCCGTCATCTATTTTGTGTTCTTCAATTTGAGCAATTTTTTTTTTTTTGAGGTTTTTGAATCCATTTCTAGTTAAAACCAATCTCATCCACAATATCACCAATTCACGATAAACCCCATTTTCAATGAAAATCCACCTCATTAAATTAGTAAAATTACTAACCCAGAAATTAACACACCACTTCCATAGCTAGGGTTTCTCTGCATCTGCTGCAATGTGTAAGGGAACTGGAAGTTTCGGGAAGAGAAGGAACAAGACCCACACCCTCTGTGTGACGTGCGGCCGCCGTAGCTTCCACCTTCAGAAGAGCCGTTGTGCTGCCTGTGCTTACCCTGCTGCTCGCAAGAGGACTTACAATTGGAGTGTCAAGTGTGAAGGCGATTAGAAGAAAGACAACTGGAAAGGATGAGGTACCTCCGTCATGTGCCTCGCAGGTTCAAGAGTGGTTTCAGAGAAGGTACTGAAGCAGCAGCAAGGAAGAAGGGAGCAGCAGCAGCATCTGCATAAGGCGTGAAAGTGTTATTTTGGGCGGAATTTTGGTACTCTGTTATAGATTTAGTCAGATATTGTGTTGGGACAAGTTTTGTGAGGAAACAGTTTGATGGATGGTATTCACTTTTGATGTTATTTAATCAAATTTTAGTTCTCCTTTATATGTAAGTTGTTTTGATTTTGAATGAGGATTTTCAGACTACAAATTGTTGCCTATGTTACTATGTAAATAATATCAGTGCTGGGGACAAATTAAAGCTCTTTTTTTTTTTTTTCATCATCTGTCGTGTTGGTGTCGGCTGATTGGTGGCGATCTAGGGTTGCAGTGGTGATAGGGGCGGTGGCGGTGCTTGGGAAATGTCCTACTAGATCCAGAATTTTTTTTTTTAAGTTAGTTAATTTTTAAAAAAAATTCAAAGGAAAAATATAAAAAAAAAATTAAAAGTAATTTATTAATAAATTGAAATTATTGGATGTATATATTAATTTTGGGTAAATTAAAAAAAAAGGTTCATGAGGTTTAGCTTTTTTGGTAAATTGACATGTCTTTTTAATTTTAGCAATGTTATTTGACAACTTTTTAATTTTTACTAAGTATAATAAAATTCAAAATTAAATTTTCTAATTAAATAATTGTAAATTTTATTGTTTATTTTTATATAATGAAATTATGTAATATTTAATTATAATTAATAATAAAAATTATATTTACTTAATAATAATTTAAATTACTGTCATGTTTATTTAATACTAATTACTAGTATATATATATTTACTTAATATTATGTTTGCTTATAATTAAACTGAATTTACATAACATTAATACCAATACTAAACAAATTATTCCTTCAAAAAAAAAATACTAAACAAATTATTTGAAGGTTTTATATTCAAAAGCTACAACATACATTTATTAAACTTTTTTGTAAATAAAAAAATTCAATACAAAATGTATGCTCGTAGGCCAGCTCGTAATTTTTATGTTTAATAATTTAATTTTAGATATATAATATATATATTTTTATTGTAAAATTTTTTTTAGAAAATATATTATTAGAAAAAATTATAATTTTTATTAAATATATTATAATTTATTTATTAAACAATTTATTTTCAATTTTTAATGTTTAATTTTAATTTATAGTTTGTATCTTTTAAAAAATTTATTTAGATTCGTTTAAACTCGCAAATAGCTTGTGAACACCAAGTGTTATAATGAGTTCAGTTCGATTATAAACTAATCAAGTCCAAGTTAGCTAAAACTCGACTTGGCTCGATTACACCCCTACATCAAAAAGAGTTGTTTCGCCAACCTCCCACTAGCTTAGTGGTAGAGGACTTGGCATCTGTGTAGGAGGGGGAGCCCCCGATTAAAAAAAAAAAAGTTGTTTCATAAAATGTTAGTTCTAGGGTTGTAACCAAACTAAATTGAATCGAACTTTTAAAAGTGCAGCTTTGGCTCATTTAAAAATTAACAAACTCGAGCCGAGCTCGAACTTATTAAATTTTTAAAAATCTGGCTCAAACTTGACTCTAGCTCATATTTGACGAGCTCAAGTCAAGCTCGCGAGCTAGGCGAGCTCAATATATAGCATATATGATTTCTTATTGTACTTAGTAATTTAGATTTTATTTAATTACTAATGAATTAATATTATATAATATTTATTGAATATTATATTTACTTTATAATTAAAATTTTATTTATTTAATATAATGTCACGACCTAAACCCGGGAGTCATGACCAGCGTTAGGGAACAGGAATTCACACAAATCCGGAACCCGTAGCAAGCTTTAAAATAAAATTCACAACAAATCTAACCATAAAGATGCCTCAAAATTAAAACTTTAAATAATATAAAGAATCTCCATAATCCGGATAATCCATATTCCAAATCATAAATTACATACTATCAATCAAATATTAAACCTAGCATTCTAACGTACCGGTGCGCACACAGTCCTAGTGTAGCCCACTAGATAGCACATTCTACGGCAATCCTCCAAAATATTTTATTCAAAATAAATAAAGGAAATCATATTAAATATGAAAAGCATCCAATTATGAACATAAAGTTTGCATTTAAATATGTATACGATAATGATAATAATGATTAATAAATAAATAAATAAAATTTGATGCAAACTAATATATTAAATTCATATCATCAAAATATGGATGCTAACAATGATTTCTATATGCCATGCATACATATAATAATAACTCACAATTCTAGTGCGTTCCTCTATTCTGGTTAGGTTGGCCCGGTCCTGAAGGCCTAGCTTGCGGTGCAGCTAAAAGGAAAATAATAAATAAATAAATAATTAGAAATAAATTCCTAATTTTATGCTTTATAGATTTCTAAAGAACAACTTGATCTAGGATACAACTTGATCTAGGACACAACTCGACTAAGACTCAAAACTAGGATCCGATGTCACGTTTTACTAGAATTCTACCGAAAATTCGGTAGAGTCTCTTTTGTAAAACGGACATCTCTCTATAAAAGTAGAGTCAGATTTGCATGGAAATACACTTCAAAATATCCACATCACTTAAAATCTCGGATTCGGCCCCAAACTACATAGAATCCTAATTTATAATTAAATTTCATTATTAAAATATATTTTTTCAAATTTTGCAATTAAATATCAGTAATTATAAATAAATTATTTAAATTGCTCAAATATATAATCAGAATAACCAAAAACTCACTTAAGCTTAAAAATAATAGATAAAATTATTATTCATATATTTTTTTCCGGAATTTACCAATAGTTAGCTAAAAATAGGAAATAATTCATAAAAATTATTTTAATACTATTTATTACTCAAAAACTGTCCAAAACATAATAATTAACAATAATTTCAACTAAAATATAAAAATTACTAACTT
>CATIWK010334060.1:0-15004 GCA_949634005.1 Mallotus japonicus | reverse complement strand
ACGGCATCGTTTTGAATATAGGCTACAGTTATTTTTTTCGTGTAAGAAGTGGCAAAATTGTTATTTCGGCAAAATCGAAACCTGATTTAATAACTGCTCATCTACAGTGAATCTAACTCAGCTTTATATATATTTATAGATACTAGCAAAGTTACTGCACATTGTTGTGGGTTGTGAAAAAGCATAATACATAGATATATATATTATCACCGTTATTCAAACTGAGGGGCTTGAAATATACAAATTTTCTTTGATATAATTTTAGAACTATAATAATATTTATTATTGACACATTTCATTTTTTTTTTTTTGGGAAAAGCCAAAAATATACAATTTTTCTTTAATCTAATTTTAGAACTACAATAATATAAGATGGGCCTGAAATATACAATTTTTCTTTGATCTAATTTTAGAACTACAATAATATTTATTACTGACACACTTTGTTTTTTTTTTTTTTTGGGGAAAGGCCTGAAATATACCATTTTTCTTTAATCTAATTTTAGAACTACAATAATATATGATGTTGTATTTTTATTATTAACACACTTCTTTTTTTTTTGGCAAAAAAATATAAGAACATAATTGTACACGAAATTGGAAAAATAAAATAGATAACTTGGAAAAATTTAAAAATAATAGTAGTAATATTTTCATTAGTTATCTTACATCCTAAGCATCAAAAAAAAAAAAAACTACCCGAGGAAAACATGTGTTCCATAAAGATACCATGCTAGATTTCAAAAAGTCCAAAATTAACATCATATTCAGGGAACTAAAGTAAATAATTAACATCAACTACTAAAAACTTGATCTTCCTCAGTGCTTTTCTCACTTTTTAATATTTTCTGAGCAGTGACACATACTGCCCAGACACACTATTGTATGCAGATGTCAGGGCTTGAAAATCCTCATTGACAGACACAGAACTCATTTTTAAGATTGATAATTCTCTATTTTTAAGATTGATAATTCTCTTTAGTTATAATTCATTACTTCGAAATCATATATGGCTTTTAAGTGATCAATTGCAGCCATACAGGAACTATCTTTTGCTTCCTGCATTGAATTTGTACTAATCCCCACCATATATGAAAGAAAATTGTTTCCATTATTATCTCCATATAGGTAGTACACGGTGCAAGTATAAATAGGTCCCTCGTTTTGCTATTCATCAAAGGTAAGCGTAGGTTGTCCAAGTTGGTGTCATATTGATTCCAGTATAACATCAATAGAAATTCTTATAAGAGCCATGACCTATTTTAAGGTATTAAAGAAAAAGTAAGAATTTAGCTTATTATATACAACAATTGTATAATCATAACAGATGAACTTCTATGAAAACAAAAAAATTATCAAAATAAAAACAAATAATTAATTATAAAACATCTACAACAATGCAGATTCAATAAAAGGTTAAGAAAAAAACTAAATAATATTCTTTATCTGAAACAGAAATGATATTCTATTTAATGAAAAAAATTTGGCCCAAATTGATAACAATAAAATGGGTTTTCTATTCGTTGGAGGATTTTTTATCCTATGAAAAATTTTCTATTCAATTTATAAAAAAAAATGACAAAAATATAATTTTAAAAAAATAAAGGCCAAAAAAGACATATTAAAATCAAATTGTATAGCATACTTTTTTTTATTAATTCATTGTTTTTACTTTAACAAAACAAAAAATATTTAATATTAGCATGAGTATTACTAAGGCATCTAAAAAGTTTAGAACACATAGCATTAGTATATATCTCATTAGTTCAAAAAAAAAAAAAAACAACATTCAAAAAGAGTTCAGGTGGAAACAAAATGAAATCATCCCATATAACTTTTATATGTTGAACTAAAATACAACTATGAGAAGCATAGCACATAAACCACAGAAAGATGGACTAACATAAAAAAATAAGACAAAATGAAAACCATTTAATATATTCAACAGCTCACCGGATTATCTTTGAAGGAAGCTGGGTATTAAAGAAGGTAGTATTAACTTTGAAGGAAACTAGTTATTAAAGAGGGTATTAAAGAGGTAGTTGATAATTAAACAATGACATTTATCAATGCAAGCTAAAATATCTATAGGGAAGACATTCAACCGGAAAATTTTTTATGGACCAAATGAAGAGCATATCTGAAATAATCATTCTATGAATCCTACAATTAATTCAACATTAAATGATAGATCTAAAATAAATCTAAAATCTATATATATCTATATATATTTTTACACAACTTTACACATGTCATAGTTAAACTTAAAGTATAAAGAAACTATTTTAAAAATAAACAAATTACATGGTAAAAAAATTGCCACATCTGCTGGAGAAGATAAGAACAAATTTAATATGCAGAGGTGTGAGAATAGAAAAATGAATATGTAAAATCGTCACCATTTTTTTTTTCGAACAAAAAATCATCACCATTTGGCTCTCAATGGCTAGGATTATTTTTTTTTCTTATTAAAAGCCAAGAAAAAAATAGCACATACTATGAAACAACGAAAATTTAAGAAGTGTATCACTAAGAAAATATATAGAAGAAGAGAAGCATCCAAAGGCATTACATGAGATGTGTAGAATTTTTTTTTTTTTTGGACATGGAAGAGTGAATGGAATAAATTGAAGCAGAGAAGAGAGCAAAAATGCAACAGAAAGACAAAGGAACATGGAGGAGGCTGTGGAAATCAACATCAAAAAGAATGAGAAGTAGGGCTTCTAAAATGTAAAATGACATTTCGGCACATATCCATCAATATAAACGATACCGTTTTGACCAATTTGCAAGGGACCTTTTAGGAATTCAAAATTTTAAAAACATGCTTGAATCTCCACCCTATGTCAGGCATATCTTTCATTTCCAAAAGTAATACATTAAAAAGACAAAATTGGCCTCAAGACAAATAAAAAACGGCTTCGTTTTACAAAAAAGCAAAGGATTATTTTGGGAGCTTAAAATGCAATTGGTCCCAGATGTGTCTGAGGGCTCAAATCTCAATGGACACGCGGCAGGCAGTAAATACATGTACATGTTAAATGTCAAAGCTATCCAGATGAACCCAAAAAATGCTGCCGTTTATGAATATATTTCAAGGGCATTTCAATAACTCACCAAGAGATAGCACATGTAGTCATCTGTACGTGTCAAACACTGACAAACCATAAAAATTAAAATGACTAAAATGGGCATACTAAACGCATAAGCAATGTCGTTTTGCAACAAATGCACTTGTCTTTTTTTGGAATTCAAAAAAAAAAATCAAGCATGGTCAACATGAAGAAGACCTCTGCAAATTCACTGTACATACACATGCAAATAGGTAAACATAGCTTAATTTGCGCATCCATGCAAGGGACATGTCCAATAAAACAAAAAAAAAACTAAATATAAAAAGATGAAATTGCACTTAAAAAAATTAAAACATGAAAAGAAACTTGGGGATAAATTTGGAAATTAGATATTGTGTAGGTGATAGAGGTCTGCAACCATGCCTGGACCAAAAGGACACGCAACATTTAAAAAAAGTTGCTTTTGTGAAATGAAAAAATAAAAAACAATGTTATTTTGCACTTGATATATATTTTTTAAACTATCACTATTTTTTTTTTTGGAAGCAAAACTATCACTATTTGTTGTTAATTTATTTTATGTAAAAGTAATTAAAAAGCATTAATTTTGCGTTAACAAATAATAATTTTTCATTTTTTCATAAATTTCATAACTTTTTTTCTAAATTAAGGTTTTTTATTTAAAAATATCAATTAAAAAACATTTCTAATAAACTTTAAAAACTTCTTTAATTATATAAATCAATTCCATAACAATGATTTAATTATTTTAGAGAATAACAATTTGATAAAATTATTAAATTACAACAAAAAAATCTAGAAAAATAATATTATTTCACCAATTTCAAATAAAAAAAAATTGAATGGCTTACCAAGAGGACATGCAACATTAAAAAAAATGTTGCTTCTGTGAAATGAGATAATAAAAACAATGTTATTTTGCACTCCCTCTTTAAAAAAAGCTAAATATAAAAAGATGAAATTGAACTTTAAAGAAAAACATGAAAACAAACTAAGGAATAAATTTGGAAAAAAGAAATAATTTCCAAAAAAAAAAAAATTGGAAATAAGAAATCGTGTGGGTGACAGAGGTCTGCAAGCATGCATGGACCAAAATTCAAAAGTACACGCAACATTAAAAATACATGTTGCTTTGTGAAATGACAAAATTAAAAAATGTTATTTTGCAAAACACTACATTTTGTGGCAACTTGTAAGGACACTCTGGTAATTACAAAAAAGCAACAGGAACGTTGTGCATGTGTCACAGAACAAACTGATGGTGCAAAATGACGTAAAAAGGTATGTAAAAAGTATTCACACGGTGTTGTTTAATTCAAGTGGGCGGGGCCTCTTGGAAATTTAACACACTATCACAAACGACGTCGTTTACAACAATGGCAATTTTGAAATTTTTTTAAAATTACACGGATTTCACTGTTGATGAACAGTGAAATCTGTGTCCTCCTTTATAGATATATATAGATAAATAGATAACCAAACATACAATTGATGACTTCATTTTTTTTGTTCTTTTGCTTTTTTTTTTCTATTGCAGGTTGATCTGATTGGTCACTGACTAGAGACTGGTTTGGTTTGGTTTGGTTTGAGTTTTTTTTTTTTTTGCCTTAATTCTTTATTCTTTGAGATTATGAGCTGGTTGGCAGTTGTGATTCTTCTACTATAGCTGAATTGCTTATATTCTTAATTCATTTCAAGGATTTAATTCAGTTGCTGTTGTATGCGGGGCCTCAGTTGAGTTATTGGGTGTTTTTGGATGATGTGAGTGTATGTATATGTTGCTGTGATCTCTCGGTGAAATATCTCTAAAAGGGTCATTTTCGATGCTCCTAGGCAGGGACGGACCCACGTTGAGTGTGGGGGTGGCCCTTCTCCCCAATTTTTTTTTTTGAAATTTCTTTGGAGGAACAGTATCATTTCCCACTAAAATAGTACTATTCCCCCAATGTTGGCCCCCCGTTTTGAAAAAAATAACACTACCTTGGTCCGGGGCCCCCCCAATGGCAAGAGCTGGGTCCGTCTCTGCTCCTAGGAATTGTGCGGATTCATGGTAACATATATAGAAGTTTGTATGTTATGATCGGTTATGGTTTTTGTAGTTCTTGGAGAAGATTTGGGTTAATACCAGTTATTTAGTGGATTTTGAGACAAAATTGTTTTAAAAATTTGGATATGAGAAGCCCCTGGTTCAATAAGCTATCTATCATTTTTTGCCACAGACCACTACCTAGTTCGCTGCTGCTTTGTCTTATTTGTGTGCTTGCCATAATTGCTATCTTAGGAACCACTTCTTCGAGTGCATTTGATATAAATATAGAGACAAATATTTCAGAAGAAAAAAAGAAATTGTTTTGTGTCAGTGTCAGTGTCACTGTAAAATTTGTTCTTTCTCATCTTATTTAGCTGTTATTGTATATTGTTCAGAAATATGAACTAGGTGGATTTATGTTTACTTTTGGTTCCCTTATAGTAATTAATCTGCACCCTAAATATCAAAAGAGTTTTTGGACTTTATTTTGAACTTTCTGGAGTTGTAATTGGACTAGGACAACCAATGGCTCTGAGTTCTTCCGTTGAAATTAATTGGTATTTAAAATTTTTACTGCCAAAGGTACAAATTGGACCCTGAATTATGCGTCTAGGACTGGATTGGACCCTTATGTTTTTTTTGTTCCCATTTGGAACTTTTTTTTTCAAAATTATCTCAAATTGTACCTCACACAGACGGATCCCTAACAGACGTTACAAACATGCACAGCTGGACTCGTGGGACCGACCAAAAAGGGTCAAATTGGAATTTCAACTTTGTAAATTAAGGCATATTGGACCTTTACTGAGTACAATTAAGTCATGTAACTTTTTTGTAGTACAATTAAGTCCTATATGTTAATAAAAATTTTAATTTCAAGGGTTACTAATAAAAAAATTGATAAATATTTTTTAAAATATATATATATATAACATAATTATAAAGTTTTAAAAGTTTTTAAACCTATAAAATATATTTTTTTAATTTTTTCTTGAATTTAAAAAACTTTACAATTAAGTGATATATAATTCAAATAAATAACCAATTTTATTCATTAATATAAATAGCAAATTGATAATTGATCTAAAATTTAATTTTAATAATTGAATAATAAAATTTTTATTTGATTATTGTGTAGGTTTAAAAATTAATGTGTAGATTTAAAAATTTAAACTAATTAATGAAATTTAAAATTTTTTTGCTCAACCATTAAAATTAAATTTTTGGATTACTTTATTTGTAAACATTTATAAATCAAATTCAACTCATTTTATTCTTGTGAAATTTTAATTCATATATAGATAGCTTATATTTAACTAAATCAAGATAATTGATACAAAATTTTCAATTGACTTTGTTCAATGTGGGAGATTTCATTATTATAAATAGCAAATTGATAATTAATCCAAAAATTTAATTTTAATGGTTGACCAAAAAAATTTAAAATTTCATTAATTAGTTTAAAATTTTAAACCTACACAATAATTTTTAAATCTACACAATAATTTTTAAACCTACAGAATAATTGATAAATAAAATTTTTTTATTCAATTGTTAAAATTAAAGTTTAGATCAATTATCAATTTGCTATTTATATTAATGAATAAAATTGGTCATTTATTTGAAATATATATCACTTAATTGCAAAGGTTTTTTAAATTCAAGAAAAATTAAAAAAATATATATTTTATAGGTTTAAAAACTTTAAAACTTTATAATTATGTTATATATATATTTTAAAAAATATTTATCAATTTTTTTGTTAGTAACCTTTAAAATTAATTTTTTATTAACCTATAGGACTTAATTATACTAAAAAAAGTTACAAGACTTAATTGTACTCAGTAAAAGTCCAATATGTCTTAATTTACAAAGTTGTAGTTCCAATTTGACCCTTTTGGTGGGATCCAGCTGTGCTTGTTTGTAACGTCAGTTTGGGCTCCATCAGTGTGAAGTCCAATTTGAGAAAATATTGAACCAAAAAGTTCCAAATGGAAAAAAAAAATTATAAGGGTCCAATCCAGTCCTCGAAGCATAATTCAGGGTCCAATTTGTACGTTTGGCCTTTAATAATTTATCAATTAAAATTATAAATTTAATTTATATTTTATTTCCCATTTTGATTAGATTCATTTCTATTTTATATAACGTATAAAATTTACATTAAAAATTATGTATTATATGTGTATTTTATATTTACATACAACATTTTATGGATAGAAATATTTAGAATTTCAAGTTTAAAGGAGCTAGAATGAAAAAGAAGAAAAAAAACAAAGCACTTAGGTTATATACAATACAACTTGTTGGAGGTGCTTACATATATCAACCTTTGTAGTAAAACTTATGCATAAAATTTTGAATATCATGTGGAAGTTACTTTATAAGCTGGTATGAATCAACTAATATATGTAAATAATAATATTTGTTTTTATCATATATAAAAAAATAATTAATTTTCTTTAATTAACTCCAAATCTAAACATTTTATGATAAAAAAATTTAGATAAAATTATGGGCTATGTTATTTTAAAAATAAATATCACTTACATATACTCTTTAATTTATATTCAACTAAAATAAAAAAAAATACATGTGTTAGTTTTATATGCATAAATAATGTGTTATTTTCAATACAAAGTATATGATTTTTTTTTTCTCTTTAAAAAATTTCTCATGTTTGGCAAAAAAAAAATATTTTATAAATTTTCCCTTTTTTCCAACCATAAATCTTTGTGTATAACTTGGATTATATTTAATATACATTTTATCTTATAATTGGCTATAAAAAAATTGAATAGAATGATATTTAACATATAATTTTTGGTGTGATGGTATATGTTAAATATCAATTGCTTGTATTATATGTTAAATATCACACTATTAATTCATGTTATATGGTAAATTCTATTTATTCAAATTTTATGAAACATATTGCTATTATAATTCATAAACAATGAAAAATTAATGTTAAAATTAAAATCATATAAAAAATATACACTTGACAAAAAAAAGTAAAATGAATTTTATTTTATAAATATATTAAGTTATCTACAATAATGTAATAAAGTTTATTTATAATACAAATATGTCACTTTATATAATTTTACAATATTTTATATTCAGAAGTTGAGTAGTATGATGATATTGTTTCTTTCAAGATATTATATTTTCTTGTAATATTTTAAACAATAAAATAAATGAAATAAAGTAAAAAAAATATATTAAAAAAGAAAATAAGAAACTGGAGGGCCTAGATACAATCCACTTTATCCAAGGGCTAAAATAAGCTGCTCCCTTTTGCTCCTTCCAGTCTTGTCTTGTTACAAAAGAAAAGAAAAAAAAAAAAAAACTTATATATATATACATATTTACAATTCTCTGTTTGTTCGTCGAGAAACAGCGAGAAAGTGAGAGAAAAAACAAAGGTAATGTCAGGCATGGAAAGATTGCAAAGAATGTTTGCAGGTGCAGGGGGTGGTTTGGGTCATCCACCTCCCGATTCTCCAACTCTTGATTCGTCAGAGCAGGTCTACATCTCCTCTCTAGCCCTTCTCAAAATGCTCAAACATGGTAGAGTTCTCATAAACACCTCTATATGCACAATTATATCTGTTTTATTTTTAATTTTTGTGGGTTTTTGTTGAAATAATATTGTTTTATTATTTTTATTTTTTACTTTGTTGCTGAAGTTAGGGTTTATTTTTTGTAGATTTGATGTAATTTAAGGTTTGGGGTTTGAAATTATGCAGATTTGTATGTACTTTAGTGTTGAGCTTGTATAATTATAATTAAATTGATTCTGATCTTTTTGCTGTTATTGAATAACAGGAAGAGCTGGGGTTCCCATGGAAGTCATGGGATTGATGCTTGGAGAGTTTGTCGATGAATATACTGTTCGTGTTGTTGATGTTTTTGCAATGCCACAAAGTGGCACTGGTGTCAGTGTTGAAGCTGTTGATCATGTGTTTCAGACTAATATGCTTGATATGCTCAAACAGACTGGGAGGTATTTGGCTACCTTTCCGATTTAAGATTGTGCTTTGTTTTCAAATGATATTGGTATGTTTGTTATTCTGTACTAGTTGGGTTGTTTTTTCACTTGCTCTAGGCAAACATTTTATTTGGTTTTTTGTATTGTTGGGTTTTGGGAAGGGGGTCTTGGTTGCAAATGTAGGGCTGTATAGATGTTCTGTGATTGATAGGGCTAAAACACAGTTCAGTTGAGAACCTATGAATGATAAATTTCTTAACGCTGAATAGTATTTTAGTGGTATGGAGCTGGTGAAACAGGGGATTGACTTGAGGGTTGAAGCCTTGTACCTTGCATTAAGATTTAACGGTACTATATTTCTTTAAGCCTAAAGTGATTATGTAAATGGGTTATAATGATTAAATTAAGCAGCATTGGCTATTGCTGTAATCAAATTCTAGGATTGTTGGTTAACTACTGTGGCTTTTGAGAATTCTGCATGAAATTTACTACAAGTACACAGTGTCCAGTCAGAGGAACTTGTGTTAAGTAACTATGCGTGGTAAAGCTGTTTGTCTGTGACTGCTTCAGAAATTGTGGCAAGTTAATGAAGCATTTGGGAGTTTATACTCCATTTCTATAAAAATGTCCTGCTGGACTCACTCACTCACTCTTTATCTCTAATACACTTTGGGTGTAAGCTAGTGCTGACTCTCTCTCTCTCTCTCTCTCTCTCTATATATATATATATATATATCTATCTATCTATCTATTTGTTTGAGCTCCCTTTCCAGGTAGCTTATTGTATTTGTTTGGTGTTGCAGGCCAGAGATGGTTGTTGGATGGTACCATTCTCATCCTGGATTCGGCTGCTGGCTCTCTGGCGTTGATATAAACACACAACAGGTTTGTATGCTATTTTACTTATTATTGATGCTCTTAAGTTATAGTGGACTTGATATATATGCTACTACCACTGGCCATCATTACCTTATATGTGCAGGTTTTGTATGGTATGTTCCTTATTATTGATGCTCTTACTTCATAGTGGACTTGATATGTATGCTACTACCACTAGTCATCAGGACCCGACATTGTAAATGTTTTATAGATCGTTGAAGAATAAAATTGTGAAATTTATGTCATCTGCTCTCCCAATCATAATATAGTACTTTGCTACAAGTTGTTTCAGAAAAAACTTTTAGCCCTTTTTCAGAATGTTATTTTCCTTTGTAGAAAATTAATGCATTTTGTTCTTTAAAACTTGACTAGCTACAACTGCTGATCTGAGCTGATAATCGTAGTGAGGTTGTAGATTGAGGGGTTATATGGGGTTTTTGCAAGTGACTTGAGGTTGATCACTTTGGATTAGGATTAGTTCTTCAATGTCACATCTTTTTGTGTGTTGCTCTTTTTGAGATTGTTAGCTCTTTGGTTTTATTAGTCTAGCAACTCCTTTATGAGTTTGATGTTGTGTACAGAGTTTTGAAGCTCTAAATCAACGGGCTGTGGCAGTTGTTGTGGATCCAATTCAGAGTGTTAAAGGGAAAGTGGTGATTGATGCTTTTCGTTTGATTAACCCACAAACAATGATGCTTGGCCAGGAACCACGGCAGACAACTTCCAACCTTGGGCATCTGAATAAACCATCCATTCAGGTGAATACATAACCACCAAGTACCTTTTCTGATTATTATTATTATTATAATCTGATGTCTATTTCCCTATTGCACTACAACCTTTCCTCAACATTTCAGGCATTGATCCACGGACTTAACAGGCACTATTATTCGATTGCCATTAATTACAGAAAGAATGAACTTGAGGAAAAAATGCTTCTTAACCTGCACAAAAAGAAGTGGACAGATGGATTGACACTGAAGAGGTTTGATGCTCATTCCAAAACCAATGAGCAGACTGTTCAGGTGAGTGATTGTTACAAAATTAAACCTGTTTCCTTTTTCTACCTTGAAAGTGTGGATCCAATGCTAATGGTGCTTAAATTTTGAATTGGCTGTTTATAGTTTGACTTCTTAGGCAGTCGCAACTCACAAGATGGAGTTGCCATCCAACATTTTTAAGCTCAAGCCTTCTTTTCTGTTTGGCCCAGCTAACCTGCTCAATAATAATGTCTATTTTGTACCTGTGACATCTTATGGGCCAGTTTTATTTCATTGTTCACACTCATGCACACTCATGCGTCTGATTGGCGATAATCAAACATGGTTATATTTTCTCAGTATTCAGCTGATGTTATCTTGGTTTGTTTTGGAATGATCAGGAGATGCTGAACTTAGCTATTAAATATAACAAGGCAGTGCAAGAGGAAGATGAACTGCCACCTGAGAAGCTAGCAATTGCAAATGTGGGAAGGCAAGATGCGAAGAAGCACCTTGAGGAGCATGTCTCTAACCTGATGTCCTCCAACATAGTCCAAACTTTGGGTACCATGCTCGACACAGTTGTTTTCTAGTGTCATTTTTTTCTATATTCTCTATAGACTCTTTTTACTTCTCAGATTCAAGTAGAATCCTTTTTCTTTCCTGAGTTCAAGATAGGCCAACATTGGATTTGTACTTTTTATGTGCATTTATTCAGTTCTTACTTGTGTTATACTTGACTATGTCATGGCTTTATGTTTACATATTAATTGAGCCTGTTTTGGGCATTATATCTCACTTAATCATAGGCCTCAAAATATAGAAATTTAATCATTAAATAGTTTTGGTGCAGTAATTACACGTCACTTGATTGGTTTCTTTTATCCATTAGATCTCACATTCACATTATAATGATAGGATATTTTGGCAATTGAGCTGCCTTGTTATTAAATTTGAGTTCATACAAGCTTGATCCTCAAAATGGCCAAAGAAACACACTCTAAATAAACAATAGAGGCTGCGGGTGTAATCTCAAAATGGCGAAAGAAACACTCTCTAAATAAACACACACTAAACATTTTCTAGACAAGTTAAATACTAAGTTGTTTGCGAGTTTAAAGAAATTTTTTAAAAATATAAAATATAAATTAAAATTATTCACTAAAAAATTCAAAATAAATTATAATACATTTAATAAAAATTATGATTTTATTCTAATAATTTATATTTTTAAATATTTCTTACAATTATTATGAATAAAAATTTATATATCATATGTTTTATATCAAATTTTTAATACATAACGAGCTAGCTCACAAATTTTTATCCGTAATTGTTTGCAAATTTTACGGACCAAAGTTTACATAATTTGATATCGATTCACTTATGAGCTTAATATATATGATCGAAGCAGCGCTTATCGAGCTAAACTTTGAATTTTACTGCCCTACCCAGCTATTTGTTTTTTTCAACAATACAAAACAGTTGTATTGAGAATTAAGTAAACAATTGAACCAGCATTTCAAGTGACAAGTAATGGCCTAATGGATGCTTGTTGAATATTGGTAACTTACCATTTTCTAAAAGCAATTGCTTCCTTACCATCCAATGGTATGATTTAAGAAATATACACTGTGCCCTATATTCTAGTGCATCATTCAACAATGAAGCTCAACTCAAAGTTATTCCTGATAAAAAACAAAAGTGTGGTTTAAAAACAGTGGATATAAAGTCTTGTCATTTTTTTTAATTCGATACGGGATCCAGTATCATCAAGACGGAAAAGAGGTAGTTAGTTGTTAGTCTTTTAAAAACCATGTTTATAAGCCGTCATCAAGGGTGGATCTCACAAGACTATTAAAAAAAAAAAAAAGAAATTAGTTCTGAACCCATGCCTCTCCCTCTCAAGAGCAAAAACTCTTGCAACTAGAGTTAGGTGTCAAGTGTTTAAATCTCTTGTAATTAAACTTAATAAATTGGGAAAAAAATAAAAGGCCTAAAAACTGAATTTTCTGATTCCTAGGTCTATAAATTTAAAAGAGATGTCGCACAAAGTTTCTTGGGTCTATAAAATCATCAATTTTTCTAACCAGTAAATATATCATTAATTAAATTTTGGGCAAAATACAAGGAAGCAAGACTGTTACAACTTATACATATTATAGCAAATAATCTTGCTTTTAAAAGAAACATCACAAAAGAGTACAAAAAGATAATATCAAAAAATATAGTAGTAAATAAAGCAACGAATAGATCAGTACATGGATGGTAGGATTTATATTTTGACAATTGAAAAGCTAACTTCAGACTTGGATAAACTTAAATTCCAGATATTATATTGGAATAATACTCAAGTCTCTTCAGCGAAATAATAGGTGTGGTAAAATTTATTTTGCAAACTATAAAGAAAACCTTGAAAAAAACCAAATCAAGGATTTTATCAAGAGAAATGATGTATTTCTCTCCATGAATGCAAGTACAAAGATCATATATTCCTTCCAAATCCAGAAAATCTCATCAAAATAGGAATTTAACCATAAATCTAGATAAACTAATATCCATTTTAACCAAATAACAATATAACACAAAATAGATATAATAAAGTCAAATTGCTATATTCATTTTGAATTTGTTGCCATATTAGCTGTGATTGTAGTGTGTTTTCTCGTTTTTGGTTTAACCAGACAACCAATAAAATTAATTGAGGATGTCATTACTGATAACTGTGTCTGTTTTTCCACATTATAGGATGAAGATTTTTGCACTCCACCTATTTATAAATGCACTCCTCATTTGACTTTTTAATAATTTAAATTACATAATTATCCTTATTCTTAAATAGTTTTTTATTAGCTATTGCAACATTTAAATGTTTTATATTTAATTTATCTTAATACATTGTTTATTGATTTTTTTAAAAATATATACTTAAAGTTTTATATTAAAAAAGATAAAAAATAAAAATAAAAATATATATTTTCAAGTTATTAATTAAAAATTATAGATTTTTTGTTAAAATTTTAAGCATGATGGATTTCATTGCTTAGTTATAAATTTTTATTAATTTTCGTACTTTTTAATTATTTGGATATATATTCTAAGATTTATTTTAATGCAATAGGTTAATATTAAAAATTTAATTCTACTGTATATTTAATATGTAAATTTAACTATATAATTTATTTTTAAAAAAATTAATCTTTAGAACACAAAATAAATCATTAGAGAATAAATTATATTGTTATTAGTTTAAAAAAGGGAAATAATGCCATATTTGATTTTTCATAAAATAAAATTCTTTATAGAAAAATAAATATTTCTTTATAAAGCAAAATAATTTCAGAAATAAAAATTTTACAAAAAGTGTAATTTCATTTTCAATTTTAGTTTTGGTTAACTTTTTAAATTCAATAATTTGCATATTTTTTACAAATTATATATTTGAATTTTTCTGTTTTATACTTTTTAATTTAATTAATAGAATTGTCCTCTATTTAAAATAGCTATTTAATAATTAAAATATTTTTAATGTCATATCTAATTGAATTTTTTATAATTTTTTTATTTTATAAATTATTTTACTTTGCAAATATATTTTTTGTAATGAATTTTATTTTATGCAAAAAATTAAATATATCCTTGTATAATTTTCAAATTCATTCATATAAATATGCAATGTTTAATTTTCTTTTATAATCTATTATCAATATAATTAATTCTCTAATTAATTATTTTACATTCTAAATATTGAGTTTTTGAAAATAAATCATATATTTAAATTTTCGTATTAAATATACAATATGGATAAGTTTTTAGATATTAGCTTATTGTATTGAAATAAATCTCAAATAATATATTCAAATAATTAAAAATGCATCAAAATCAATAAAAAAAATTATAACTAAATAATGAAATCCTTAATGCCTAAAATTTTATCCTATGATAATTTACACTTTTTAGTTAATAACCTGTAAATATTAATATTTTTATTTTTTTAATATAAAAATTAAATATATATTTAAGAATC
>CATIWK010333998.1:0-10261 GCA_949634005.1 Mallotus japonicus | reverse complement strand
AGATATTTTGTTGATATTTATCTGTGTATTTAATAGTGTATTTATTTGTGTTTATAAGTATGTCTGCTTGTACGTATACTCTCTTATTGTTGAAATTGTATTTGAACATTTACATACAATGTGTTATATATATATACATCATTACTATTGCCTGAACATGTGAACCCTTAGGTAACATGTATGCATATAATAGTAATTCACTGTTGACTGACCCACGTTGTGGGCAAATCTCTCCAGGTTTTGAGTCTCTCTCAGACGTCAAGTTTAGAGTTGTCTGCCGGTCTTCTTCTACTCCGGTTAGACTATGTAAATTACTTATTTGAATTCTTGCTTTCACTCTAGAAGCTGCAGTAGTATTATTTGAACGTTGTAGTATGTAATAACATTTTGTAACTGAGACTGTCAGTTAAAGAGTTGTGTACATTTGTACTTTTTATTATGTTATAAGATCTTATTTTATAAAAAAATAAAGTTTTAATTACTTGGCATTTTTATGAGTTGTTTTATATTTGTTTTTTTTAAGGCTTGCTACGGGTTCTGGTTATAGTAATTCTCGTTCCCTAGCGCCGGTAATGACTCCTGGTTTGGGTCGTGACATCATTAAGCTCAAACAATCCTAGTTGTTATTTTTCATTTCTTAAGTGAAATGTAAGTATAAAAGTCTATTCATTAAAGCTAAAAGAGGAGAGATATTCACTTGTTGGTCTCACATATGTAGGACTTTACATCATCACAAAATCACCCTAACCCATCATATTTAGATATATGGTAACTTCATCTAACAATTCAATTTTCCTCAAAGATGAAGCACTCATATATCTATTAGGGATAGTTTTTTTAACTCATAATTTGCTCAAATTTCTTCCTATGGCCCTCATGCCTAAAATTAATGAGGTTAGGGAAAGATTTTACCATTCTCTCTTTATTGGCACCACCCAAATTGTTAGAGCTACCACCAAGCTTTGTTCCTTTTGATGGAGGACCCGATTTCTTCTTTGCTATTGTCTTCTTCCTTTCTTCTCTTTCCATTATTAATGTGATGGAAAATAGAGAAATAGAACAATGAGAACTTAAATGAAGAACTTATTAGTAATGGAGAAATAAAATAGGAAGAAGGAAGCGAATAATGTTTATTTGAGTGAAATTTGAATGGAGGAGAGAAAATTAAGAGAAGTGGTAGAGAGGATGATAAGATTATAAGAGAAAATGGAGGTTTAAATGGGAAAATGGAAGTAAAGAGGTGGTTAATTTTCAGAACCCTAAAGATGGGGAAGTGGGAAGTTGGGCAAAATAAGGAGGCTCCACTTAAAATTTGAAAAGACATAAATTTTTAATGTCAAACTTGTAGATGGCACACGGCTATGTGCCCCAACACATATGGTTGTGCGTGCTACAATCTTTAAATTCCCTAGTATACAGGCATGGCTATGCACCTTGATACGCATGGCCATGCCTGGATGTGATGTTTTGGCATATTTTCACATATTTTTTAGAATGGCTGTGAGTATATGGATGCACGGCTATGTCTGAATGCTTAATTTTCAACTTTTAAAAATGCATCAGGTCATATGGCTGCACACTAAGGTGTACGACCTGTCTAGTTCATAACACAAAGCAATATTTAACCAATTCATACACTATGCATTACACATGTTTTTAAACTTAAAAAACTCTGCTAGAGCTCCTCCTCTTATTCATTTCCTGAAAAACACAAAACATAATCATATATTAAAAATTAAACTCATGAATTTGTAAACAGATAATTTAATAAATAATGAACATAAAACTAAATAAAACAAGCTTGGTTGAGCCCCCAAGAAGCACTCTTTTAAGGTCCAAAAACTAGACCACAATGTTCATCACTTTATTACATTCATCAAGTAGGCAACTTGGTGAAAATTCTCCATTGTGCCTTTATAATGCAACTTCAATCTTTGTCCATTAACCTTAACCTTTTCTCCTTAAATGTTGCATAGTTCTATAGCTCCATGAGGGTATGCTTGAGATACAATAAATGGTTATGACCATCTACTCTTTAACTTCCTTGGAAACAATCTGAGCCTCAAATTGAAAACAAACACTTAGTCTCCTTCCTTGAACTTTTTTCTTCTAACCTTTGCGTCATGCCACCTCTTTCTGCTTTCTTTGTAAATCCTTGAATTTTCATATACAGCTTCTCTAATCTCCTCTAGCTCACTTAGTTACAAAATCCTTTTTTCAGCTACCTTCTTGAAGTCATAATTCAAAGCCTTTACTGCCAATAGGCTTTATGCTCAAGCTCGACAGGAAGATGACATGTTTTGCCATATACCACCCTAAATGGAGACATTCCAATAGGTGTTTTATATGTAGTTCTATTTGCCCATAAAGCAAAATCAAGCTTCCTTGCCCACTCCTTTCTTGATTTCTCACAGTTCTTTCCAAAATCTTCTTCAACTCTTGATTGCTAACCTCTACTTGCCCACTCATTTGGGGATGATAAGATGTTGCTACTTTGTATTTTACCCCATATTGAGCTAGCAAAGATTCCATATACCTATTGTAAAAATGTGTTCCCCATTGCTTATAATAGCTCGAGTCATTCCAAACCGAGAAAATAACTTCTTTAAAAACTTACAAATAACTCTTGCATCATTTACTGAGCATGCTCGAGCTTCTACCATTTTGATATATAATCAACAAAAACAAGTATGTACTTGTTGTCCTCTAACAAAGGAAATGGCCCCTTGAAATCAATGCCCTAAATATATCTCAACCTCTAAAATCCTCGATTGAAGCATTTCATCATTCTTTGAAATGTTACCACTCATTTGGCATGCATTATAATTGAGCACTAATTCTCAAGCATCATGGAAGAGTGTAGGTGAGTAGAACCCTTATTTAAGAACTTTAGTAGCTGTTCTTTACGGATCAAAATGTCCACCACTAACCATCCTATGATAATGTTGTAAAACTGATCCAATGTCTTCATTTGCTATGCGACTCCTAACCATGCCATCATTACACAACTTCCACAAGAAAGGATCATCCCACAAGTAGAATTTGGAGTCATGAATTAGCTTCTTTCTTTGTTGATTAGTGAAATCCTTTGGCAATTTCCTATATGATATGAAGTTGGCTATATCAGCAAACCAAGGAGCATCCACGAGCTCCATGGCTAAAAGCATCTCATCAGGAAATATCTCGTTAATAGTCTTCTCACTGTCATTTTCTCCTTGATCTAACTCCATCCTTGATAGATGATCAGCTACTATATTTTCTTATCCTTTTTTATCTCTAATCTCAATGTTAAATTCTAGCAGTATAAGCACCCACCTAATGAGCCTTGGTTTGGAATCTTTCTTGTTTATTAAGTACTTTAATGCTGCATGATCCGTATACACCATAACTTTAAATCTAAGGAGGTAGGATCTAAACTTATCAAACGTAGAAATGACAGCCAACATCTCATTCTCTGTAGTAGCATAATTCAATTGTCTAACAATGTCCTGCTTGTATAGTAGATTATATGTAGCTTGTTCTCTTTCCTTTGACTAAGGATAGTTTTATTGCGTGATCACTTGCATCATATTTTAATTCAAATGGTAGGTTCCAATCTGGTGCTACCACTATATGATCTAAAATAAGTTCTTCCTTCAACCTTTCAAAAACTAATTTGCACTCATTAGTAAAAAGGTAATTCTCTTTCAAGTAACTTACAAAGGGGTTTAGATATTTTAGAAAAATCCTTAATAAATCGTATATAGAAGCCTGTATGGCCAAGAAAACTTCTGACACCCTTCACATTTATAGGATATTAAAGGTTCTTAATGGTCTCCACTTTTGCTTTGTTAACTTCAATGCCTTGAGAAGAAATTTTATGTCCTAGAACAACTTCTTCATCTACCATGAAGTGACACTTCTCCTAATTGGGCACCAAGTTTATTTCTTCACACAAGAACTCACTCCAAATATTCCAAACATCCCTCAAAAGAGTTTCCATAGACTGAAAATTCATCCATTAAAACATCCATGATCTCCTCCACTAAATATGAAAAAATGGCCATCATACATCTTTGGAATGTTGCAGGAGCATCACATAATCCAAATGGCATCCTCGTATGAGTAAATGTGCCATAAGGACATGTAAAAGTGGTCTTCTCTTGATCTTCTGGAGCTATTGTAATCTGGTTGTACCCTGAGAATCCATCCAAAAAGTAATAGAAAGCATGCCCTGCTGTATGCTCCAACATTTGGTCAATGAATGGCAACGAAAAATGATCTTTCCTAGTTGCTGAATTCATCTGTCTATAGTCAATACAAACCCTCCATCCATTTACCAGTCTTGTAAGGATCAACTCTTCCTCTTTATTTTCCACAATGGTAATTCCTCCTTTCTTTGGCACACATTGGATTAGACTTACCTATGAGCTGTCTGAAATTAGATAAATGATCCATGCATCTAGAAGCTTGACTACCTTTTTTTCACCACCTCTTGCATGTTAGGAATAAGCCTTTTCTGTCTTTCAATGATTGGCTTGTTCCCTTCTTATATCAAGATCTTGTGCATGTAATAAGAAGGACTTATGCCCTTAATGTCAGAAATCTGCCAACTAATTGCTTTTATCCTCCTCCTCCTCTTTAACATTTTTACTGACACTTCCTCTTGGTTTTGGCTAAGTTTAGAGGATGTAGTCACATGTAAAGTTTAGTCCTCTCCTAAGAAAGTATATCTCAAATACTGGTATAAAGGTTTCAAGTTTAGCATCCTTGAAGAGTGAAGGCCAATAAAATCCATATTAAAGAACCTTTGCATCCATTTTAAATAAGCTAAAATGCCGCCCACACTCAAGGGAATGGTAGTAAGTAAGGACACCCAAAATGTCATTCTCTAGCAAAAACCTATGAATTAGGCCATCTCTATATCTTTTGTATAAAAACTGTTCATCCCAAAAGCAGTGGCTCACATCCTAAATAATTTCTTCTTTTGATAGTAGTTTAGTTCAAAAGGAAGAATGTTGTTACAATTTACATAATTCACATACCAAGGAACAAAACCTTGCATACTCATTAATTGCTCTCCCGATAAATAATTTTTAATGAGAAGAGGATCTGAAACATAAAATTTCTTAAAGTGAGAAAGGTGGTATACTACTAAATTTTTAGTATCCTTTATGTCCCTAGTTTTAAGATCAAACTCTTGTAAGAGGAGAATACACCTAATTAACCTTGATTTTGCATCCTTTTTCATGAGTAAATATTTTAGAGCTAAATAGTCATTGTACATAATGACTTTGCTCTTTACCAAATATGATCAAAACTTATCTATGGCAAATACAACAGCTAAAAGTTCTTTCTCTATTTTTTTATAGTTATTTTGGGTCTCATCAAAGGTGTGGCTTGTGTAGTAAATTGCATAAGCTTGTTTATCCTTCCTTTGCCCTAAAACAACACTAATGGCAAAGTCATTGGCATCACACATTATCTCAAAGGGAAGGCTCTAATCTGGAGGTAAGGGCTGTTATCAATGCCTTCTTAAGACTGAAAAAAAATTTAAACACTCTTAATAAAAAGCATTTTTAAATAACAAATATGTAAAGGGTTTAACGACTTTAGAAAAATCCGTAATAAAATGATGATAAAACTTCTCATGACCAAGGAAGCTCCTCATTTCTTTAATGGATATGAGCGATGGAAGCTTTCTAATGAATTTTATTTTAGTCTTATCCACCTCTATTCCTTATTTGAATGCAATGAGCCGAAGAACTATACCTCTCATCACCATAAAGTAACATTTTTTCCTATCTTGTGCGTCACTGCAAAACCTTAGAAAGATTGTCAAGGCATGTATCAAATAAAGTACCATAAATAGAAAAATTATCCATCTATAATATCTATAAAATTATCCATGTATCAAATAAAGTACCATAAAACATCTATAATATCCATAATAAAATATAAAAATTGCCATCATGCACTTTTGGAAGGTTGTTGAGGCATTACATAATCCAAATGTCATTAACCTATATACATATGTTCCATATGGACATGTGAAGGTTGTTTTCCCTTGGTCATTAAGATGAATTACAATTTGGACAAAACCTAAATATCCATCTATATAATAAAAATATGAATGCCTATCTAGTCTCTCTCAGAGTTGGTTAATAAAAGAAGAGGAAAATGATCTTTTTTAGTCTCCTTATTAAGTTTCCTATAATTAACGAACATGCACTACCCAATGACAGTCCTGGTACAAATTAATTCATTGTTTTCATTTTTCACTACTATTACACCACCCTTTTTGAGAACTATATGAATACAACTAATCCAAAATAGGATATATAATTCTCACATCTAACAATTTTATTATCTCTTTCTTAACCACTTCCTTCATGTTAGGATTTAATCTTCTTTGATTTTCAATGGTAGGTTTATAGCCGTCCTCCATATGTATTCTACGCATTTAAATAGAAGAGCTAATTCCCTTAATATTATCAATAGTATAACCAATTATTTTTCTATGTTGTCTATCTCTCTTAAGTACCTTATCTACTTGTTCATCACTTAATTCAACATTCACAATAATTGGATAAGTTGAATTAGATCCAAGAAAAGTATACATTAAATTTGAAGGAAGAGGTTTTAATTCTACCTTAGGTGCATCATCTCCCTCAATGTTTGCATAAAACTAACATTGTAATTTAGAGGCTCATACTTGGTGATTTCTTTATGAATAGTACAAGATTTGCATTAAGATAATGATTAAAAATTGCTACCTCTTGAACAAATTCATCATTTTTCACATTATGAGGTAAACATGCTTTGATTAGATCGTCAATAAGGTGTTTATCAAACACCTCTTATACATACCTATGTAATACATCTAGCCTAAAACATGTCTTTGCCATGTTGGGTTACTTAGCCTTTTTGACAATATCAGACTCTACTTTGTCATCTCCAATCTCAAGGACAATTTTACAAGACTTGACATTTATAATTGTACCAACTGTAGCAAAGAAAGGACATCCCAAAATAATTAGAATTTGAAGGTCCTCTTCCATCTTCAAAATAATAAAATCATTCGACATATAATAGTCACCAACTTTAATGGCCATGTCCTTTAAAATTCCTATCGGATAGATAATAGACCTATCTACCAATCGTAATGACACTGTTATTGGTTTATGATCATTGATGTTTAGGCGCCTGTAAAGATAAAGAGGCATTATACCTATACTTGCGCCTAAATCACATAATGCCTACCTATAAAGTCACTACCAATTACACAAGGCATAGAAATACTTCTTGAATCTTTAAGCTTTAATGAAAGTTTATTTCAAATTATCATACTACATTCCTCATTAATAAGAATAGTCTTGAAATCTTCCAACTTCCTCTTGTTGATAATGATGTCTTTTAAAAACTTAGCATAAGAGGGCATTAGAGTGATCACTTCCAATATTGGAATGTGCAATGTAAGTTGTTTAAAAACCCTTATAAACTTATCAAATTGCTTGTTTAATTTAGTCTTTTGTAGCCTTTGTGGAAAGGGTAGTGATGTAGCATTTGTTTGAGGTGCCTCTTTTTTCTTTGGCTACACTTTATTCATGATTTCATTGGCTTGCTCCTCCTCTATAAAAACATCTTTTTTAGCATTTTCATTTTGCATTTTAATCCCATCCTCAAGTAATTTCTTTTCCTTCTCGAATAATAACTTAGCTTGTTCTTTAGGATTTTCACATTGACTAGGCAATTTTTCTGCTTGTCTCAAGCTCAAAACGAATGCTTGGTAAGCAATTTAATTTTCTAACATCTTATTATGAGTACATAATTTACTCATTTGAGATGTTAAAATCTTTATCGCCTCCTTTTGTTCCTTTTGATCCTTCAAAATCTTTTCCATTATGATCTTTATGTTTGATTTGTGCTCTTGAGCTTGATTAAAGACATTCTTTTGTTGGAAACTCAATAGGGGTTGTTTGAATCCTTGGTTGGCATTAAGAGTTCCATCTTGATTAGACTAAGAAAAATTAGGGTGATTACAACATCATAAATTTTAAATGTTGAATTAAGGATTCCCTTAATCCCATGTGTAGTTGTTCATGGCATTAAGTTGTTCAATTAATGGGGCTTAAGAGAAATAGTTTCCTAGGATGTCCTCCTCAACATTGCTCACATACAAAAATAATCATGGAATTTGGTTTATTTATTACCTCCAATTTCTTAATAAGCAAATCAATTTTTGTGTTCAAAAGGTTTCACCCATTAACTTCATGCATGCCTATAATTCTCTTAAGTGCACCTCTATCCCCTTGCCATTGATAGTTGTTAGATGTTATGGTCTCAAGTAGATTTTTTGTATCTTCAAGTGTCTTGCTCATGAATGATCCTTGAGTTGTAGCATCTATGGTAATCCTCATTAGTTCAGTGAACCCTTGATAAAAAGTTTGGATTAGTAACCATTAAGGGACTCTATAGTATGGGCATTGTTATTGAAAGTCCTCAAATCGCTCTCATGTTTCATTCAAAGACTCTTTGATTTGTTTAGTGAAGCTTGTGATCTTTTGCCTGAATTTTGCTATCTTGCGTAGTGGAAAATATTTAGCAAGAAATGCCTAAAATAACAAATCTCAAGTAGTGATTGATTATGGTGCTAAGAAGTTCAATCACAATTTAACTTTATCCCATAAAGAGAAGGGAAAAACCTAGCCTTCACAACATTAACACTAACCCATTCATTTTAAAGGTATCACAACTATCCTAGAATTGTGCAAGATAGGCATTAGGATCTTTCTTTGGTAGATCTCCAAACTGAAATTGCGAAATCATATGAATTATTGCAGGTTTAGCCTCAAAGTTATTTTCTTTGATAGTAGGTCTCACAATGCTATTTGGTTGTCTCCCAGATTTAGCATGGTGTACTCTTGAAGATCATCTCCGCTCACTTATTAAGAATTCAGATTTTTAGCCATCTTCTATTTATTTTTTTCATGCCTTTTCTTTTCCATTCTTATTTTCATAATTTCTCAATCTTAGGATTTATCTTCTCTAAATCAAATTTGGGTCGAGTGTTCATAAATTAATAGAGGTCTTGAAAAGTAAAGGAAAAACAAGTGAGCGGAAAGAAAAACACTAAACTAAGAGAAGTAAAAAAAATGTTAATATTAATATTGCCAATCCCTAGCAATGCCGCAAAAATCTTGTCATTCTAAAACCTGCAAGTTCACAGATTGTGAATTGTAATATAAAAAGTGTCGTTTCACGAGAATTGACTAATGATTACTAACTCTTCCTACTTATTTTCCTAGTTAGTAAAACAAATTAAATAAATAATTTTATAAAGAAAAATTAATGATGTAAGTAAAATAGCTATCAATTTAAAAGAATTTTTTCACTTAATTCAACATAGAGGTTGGAATTTGTTTTACTATTTTAGATTGATCTTGAATAACCTAATCTCAACCATTATAATTCTAGATTTCAATTAAGAGTAATTGTTTTGAATTACTTAATGCCTCTCTTGTGTTCAATTAAGAATACAACGATCAACTTGTCATAAAATAAACTATAGGTTAGGAATTGATAAAACAGTAAAAGAACATGTTTTTTTTTTGTACTTTTTCCTTTATCCAAAAGAGTAAACAAATTAGAAAATAAGGATTCATTTGGTCTTTATAACTTTTCAAAGCCAAATTGGCTCCTTAATTTTAGAATAAACATCAACTTAATCTTAAAAATTTTACTTATTCTCTCATTTTTGACGATTTAATAAAAATCCCTCCCAAATATTATAAAAATCTCCCCCTAATATTATAGTTAGTTAAAATATTATCAAACATATCATAGGCCCCTTTTCAAAAATAATTTTAAAACTATAATGAATTCTTTCTATAAATTTCAATTTAGATTAGTTAAAAGTTTCACGAGTTATTTTGAAAAAAATTATATATTTCGTTCAATTTAATAAGAAAGTGTTTGTACCTGTCCAAATATTTTCGGTAGAGTTTGGACCAGACCAAATGGCCCAAGGCACATATCCAGAACCATGAACCAAGCTCAGCTCACTAGTTAAAGCCTATTGTTAGAAGCCCATTTACTTGGAAAATGGTGAGGTGGCCGGATAAGCACAAGCAGAGGAAGTTGTTGGTAAAAGACTCGTTTTTTGGTAGTTTTCCTTTAATTTAGTATTTCCTTGTATTGAATAAGGAAGGCCTAATAATTAGCTTATTTCCTTTAGCCCGATTAGGAAGGTCTTCAGTTTGATTTGTTTCCTTTAGTCTAA
>CATIWK010333922.1:0-14292 GCA_949634005.1 Mallotus japonicus | reverse complement strand
AATTAAAAGAATGAGAAGTTGCATCTTCAAACTTTTAAATGTAAAATTCAATTTCAACTAATACTCTAAGTTTTTAAACCATATCTTCTCAACAACTTAAAATTAAATCATCATTATTTCATTTAAACTTAAATTTAAAATTTTATCTTAATTAAGACTATAAGTTTTTAAGCAATATTTTCTCCTCAACTTTATCTAGAAAAGTTTAAAATACTTCCTAAAAATGCTCATTTCAAAATATTTCTAATTATGACAGAAGTGAATGATATTTATTATCTTTTTATTCTCAAAAATATTATATAAAAGTATCCTATCAACGTCTAAATGAAATTGGTTTCTCTAAATTTAAATGAAACATTTCCTGAAGAAGATATTATTAAGTAATACATCATGATGAATTTGTCAAACTAAATCAAATATATTCTCCAATAAGAAAATTACAATAGATATATTGACCTATATTGACATATTTTGACGTATACTTAATATTTTGAATTCTATTAGCATATATAGATACCAATATATTCGCTTAACTTGTTTCAAAGACATTTTTAATTTAAAATAACTTACAATTAATTATTTTAATGATAATTTATTAGCCATGCTCACTTGAATTTCAAAACACCGTGTGCTAAATATCAAATACACATGTATTTAGACTTTTTAAAATTTTTAAAATTTTGTACTTTTCTCTATAAAATATTTAAATGATTATAATTATTATCTTGAGTAAAAAATTAAAGTTAATTTTCTAAAAAAAACTTATGATTAGAAAATATAAGCAGAAATGTATATCTAAACTAATATTTATTTGTATATGCAAGTTATGCTTAAGAATAAAAACAAACTATAATGTTTATAACTATGATATATTTCTTAGTATAAGTTCATATTTTGCGTATGATTAAGGCATAATCAAGCTATTAAAAATTTATTTTTAAGTTTAGATAAAACATTAATTTGTTTAATGGGATTGAATTTTTTTGTTTAATGTATGTATCCTTAATAATGTTCAGACACAATGTAAGATATTTAGTGTCAAACAATTAATTTTCTTTCATATTTGCAAAAAGCACATAATGTAGATATAAACTAACTAAAATATTATTTTATTATTATACAATCATTAAAGCTCCCAAATATCTTTTTTACACAATTTGTGTATTTGATTTTAATAGGATATAGATGAAGGCAAAGATCTTCCATGGTCCGTTGACTAGAATCACTTGATAGCAAGTCCGATAGGAGATTAGAAAGGCAAAGGTATGTAAATTTAATTCTAAGGGATATCACATGGAAAACCAAATTTTTATTCTAAATTTTCTTTTATCATTAACAAAATGAATGACCATAAAAATATAAACAATTTGAATTAATTTTGGAATTAATATAATGCATTTGTAAAATCTCATGTTGTTTCGAAGTAGAGGGAAAGATGTGTGATAACTAGGTATTTTAGATTTGAAATATTTTAATGTTGAATTTTAGATATTATTGCAACCAAAATTAATTGACATGGAGTTTCCTCAAATTTATGAGGAAGCATCCTACCGCCAGGCCAAGCCCTTGCTTAAATATGATTTGTTTTGGTTTTTTTGTTTTCCACATTTTCAATTTCATTCATTTCCATGTGTTGAAAAAGAAATTTACATTTCCTTAAAAAACTCTCAAGAAATTTCTGTTTACTAGCTTTGAATGTTTCTGCAATTTCTTTTGTCCTTTCCACAAACACCTTGGGATAATTATTTGTTTCCCTCTTTAACAAATACTTGTTAGGCATTTACGGTGACACATTATGTGGAGGCATTCTACAATTATAATAAGTTTTACTTAAAGAACAGTACATGGAGAGAAGTTTTCATTGGAAGAACTAATCCACGATGTTTTGTAAGAAGTTAAATATGAAATTATGCAATCGGACAATTAAAAAAGTGTATAAATGGATAAAGTCAAATGGGGTTTGCTAAAAGAGAAGGATTACCCAAAAAAACAGAAAGGCCACATAAAGAAAAATGTAAACTTATGATTAGTATATAATTAATTGCTATCTTGTTTGATTAACTTAGTTTGATTAGTTTATTGTGTTTATTTTTCTCTTTGCCCTCATATAGTTGTAGGAATATCTGGGATAGGAGGCACTGAGAGTGGAGAGGTAGTTGATGAGAAGAAACTTCTCAGGATTGTGGCACAACATCTCGTACCTGCAACCTTGGATTGTGGTTGGGATTTTTACCATTTCAAGAAAGAGGTAGTATAATTCAAAATTGACAGAGATGGCACATAAATTTTAGGAAACATTGCATAAATAACATTTGAACTTTTAAATTTTTATTATTTTGATTAATTTTTTTAACAAGTATTTGAACCAGCAAAAATTTTTATAAAATGGAGTTTTTACAAGTTATATAAATAGAAAATTCTAACCATTAACCGACTTAAATGTTCTCCTTTTATATTATACTTCATGTTCTTTTTTTATTCTAATTATTATTTGAAAAAATTATTAGAAATAATAATAATTATTTTTTATTTATTAAAATTTAAAAATAAACATTATTTTTTATTTTATTAAATATAATAGTTGAACTTTAATTTTTTTTTAATCCATTTTAGTTAAAATTTTCTTTTCATTTATTGAATAAATCTAGAAATAATTATTTTATTTTTTATTTTTTTATCATAATAATTAAATTGTTATTATTTTATTTTATTTTATTTTAGTTAAGTTACATTTCACTTTCATTTATTTAACTCAATTTATAAAATTAAATATTATTTTTATTTTGAAAAAACAATGGTTCAATTTCAATAATATTTTATTGAAATTGTGTATTATGAATATTTGATGCAATTTTGGTTTAATTTTATTATGGTCTTATAAATGTTTATGGATAATTTTTGTAGGCTAGAGTGTTTAGGGGATTTGATGATGCAATTACAAGTCAACATGCAGTTTTGATAGTTGGGCATGGGATGAATGAATTTGGTAACCATTTGGGGATTCAAAGGTTATGGACGAATTATCAGGCAATGTTGTCAACCAGAGAGGCTTTCCATTTTCACTTCCTATTATCATCCGATTATGGGCTGAGGTATGATAAATAAGAATCTTTTCCTATAATTTATTTCACCAAAGAAGAATCTTTTCTTTAGCTTTTAGCCTACATATGCTCATATTTGATCAGTGAATGATCATTTTTAATTTGCATTTGAGAACTTGTTTTTATGAGAGGTTAATAACTCTAAATTTTTTTTATTATTGTATGTGTGCTATTACCGTGTTTTTAAGACTCTTGCATGATACACCTATATTAATTCTTTCAGTTATAAATAACATCTCTGACATGTATGTCTACAGTTTGCAATGGCATGACAAAGTTATCATGGGGCTTGCATTCCTTTGTCTTTCCCTTACTTTTTCCTTGGTAAGTGATGCGGACCAGACAACTCTACAATCTATGGAGCGTTTGGATTTTGGTAAAAGAGTTAAAGTGTGCAACAGTGCTTCGAAAGACCCTATCTTTTGACACCGGTTGAGTTACTAGGCCCATAATACATCAAATCGAAGCTTATTCAAAGATCAGTTTCGGACCCCAATTTGACCATTTAAAGCTTTGTTTTGGGCTTTAAAGTTTTATGTTCATTTTTTTTATTATTTTCAAATTTTGTTTGGTCTTTTGTTTTTTTTTTCTTTTTCGGGTTTCGTCATTAGCACTATTTATTGATCATGTTATATTTGAGAAACAACTTTTGACCATTTTTAACACAAAACCCTATTTTTCAATTTTTGGTGTTCGATTGGATCAACGAAATTGATGCCTATTTCTTGGGATTTTCGAATCAACAGGTTATAAAAGGTTAGAATTCTAGTATTCTTATTGAATCAATAGATTTTCAACAGTTACCTTTTTCTTTTATAGCTTCTGCTACGTTAGTAAGCGATTGCCTTTTATAATTGTTGATTGAGTTTCAATTTTGATGTTCAATTGAACATCACTAATTAATATATTTCTTAATGTTACTTTTTAGAATCAAAGTAATCAGAGATATTTTTCTTTTTTTAATAATTACTCGAGTTGCTTTGATACAATTTACACGTACAACATTGCCAAAAAATTACAAGTGGCTACATATGCAATACAATTAAAATGCAGTCATGTTAATCTGCATGTCATTGGTGTCTTTTGCTTCAAGATATATATATATATTTCATTGTAGTCATTCTTTCTTGATCTAGCATATTTAACTTGGTTGTTTTTATTCTTTCTCTGATGTTGCATAAATGGCTTGGAAATGTTTCGAATAAGCATTTGGGATGAATAAATGCAAATATATTTGCAATATTACTTCTTGATCTTTAGTCATAATGTTTCTTTAAATTTGCAGGTGCAACACTTGACTGCATTTACTGTGTGAAAGTGATGAGACTTATGGATCATAGGTTCATGTAGATTTAACAAGAATATTTTAGATCTTTATGGAGAAACCTCTGAACTCCGATCTATGCATTGTCCAACTACTTATGAATGATTCCAATAATTTTGTACGTAAGACCATGTGAAATTTTGTTTGATGTCCTCTCTATATACTTGGCTTTTATTGTGAAGTTCACATATATAGAAATCATACGCATGGTTTTTTGTGTGCTTTTCGCCCTCTTTTTGTCTTGTGGATGCATAATGGATCATGCTAATTATGCATTGTGCTTTAGGTGGAGACAACTTTTTAAATAAGGAAAGAGCATATTTGACCAACATTTGTTAGTCTAAGGACGAAAGGAGCTTCAATTTTCTTAAATAAGGATTTGGATTTGAGAGTTTTATGTATATAGAAAATAGAAAATGAGAGAGTTTTAACTCATTTGTGGGTCCATTCGGCTTGACTTTAAAATAGTCGAAGTCTTTATAATTATTGGATATCAAAAGCTTCAAATGAAAAAAAAAAAAAGAGAATATTTGAGTTTGACCGTGCTAAAGAGGGTTGATGAGTGTGGGTTGGAAATAATATAAATTGAATATCATTAAAATCATAATGAATGAATGATTTTAATTTTAGGCCAAATACTTTAATAATGTTATGCTTCTTTGTAAAATTTCCGTATGAAAAATATAAGTGTGTATAAAATATAAGGTAAAAATAAATTTGTGTTACTAGATAAATTGAAAGGAAATACATATCATATATCTAATTATTGTTGGGTTTGATTTGTATTTAAGTTATAGTTAAATCCGCGCGAACTGTAAATAATATATATATATATATATATACTAAATTATGAGGAGAGACACTTGTTAAACTTTAAACTTAATGACTTTAGAGCTCAATAGATATATTATTTAATTAATTATTTAAAATATATATATATATATATATATATAGTGTTACTAGATAAATTGAAAGGAAATACAATATATCATATATATAATTATTATTGGGTTTGATATGTAGTTAAGTTATAGTTAAATTCGCGCGAACTGTAAATAATATATATATTTTAAAATAATTAATTAAATAATATATAATATATATATATTGAGCTCTAAAGTCATTAAATCTAAAATTTAACAAGTGTCTCTCCTCATAATTTAGTATTCACTCACGTATATATATATATAGATACATACGTGAGTGAATACTAAATTATGAGGAGAGACACTTGTTAAATTTTAGCAGTAGACGAGTTGAATGTGTGTTTATGTTACAACACTGAATTGAGAATACATTGGAGCTGTTTATATATACAATGAACAGATGAACGGCTAACAGCCATGACCACATGACCTATATGATAAGTCTCAAATAACAAACATACAAACAAACTAACAGATACATAATTATCTTAATACAACAAGCTGAAGGCGACTCCGAGGAAAGCCGAAGCTTTCTGTAATCAAATGAAACTACTATTTCTGTAAAGGCTTGGTCATGATATCAGTAAGCTGATCTGTAGAAGAGATGTTGCTGATTGTAACATTTTTGGCTGCAATGAAATCACGAACAAAATGAAAATCCACTTCAATATAATGAGTACGAGGATTGAAGACTGGATTTGTAGAGATGAATACGGCTTCGGCATTATCACACCAAATATGCGATGGAATAGTTGGTAAAGTGCCAACTTTTGAAAGTAAAATTTTAAGCCACTTGAGCTCAGTATAAATATTAGCAACAACTTTGAATTTTGACTTAGTTAAAGACCTTGCAACCATATTTTATTTCTTAGAATTCCAAGCAATTAAATTTTTACCAAGATATATCAAATATTTATCGGTGGAGCGTTTGTCATCTGGGCAGCTTGTCCAATCGGCATCGACATAAGATGCCAACTGAGCGTTAGGACTGGGTAGAAATAATAAGGAATGAGAAGCAGTTCCTTTCAGATATTGAAGAACTCGTTTCAATGCTTTGTAATGAAGGTCAATCGGTTGATGCATGAACTAGCAGAGTTTATTGACGACAAAGGAGATATCTGGTCTAGTCAAAGCAATATACTGTAAGCTGCCACAACATTGACGGTAATGAATACCATCCATGCTTGCCAAAGGAGTTCCATCATGGATTGAAAGAGAATGTCCAGTGATCATTAGCGTTGCACATGATTTGGAATTTTGCATATTTATAATCTTCAAAATATCATGGATATAAGACTATTGTGAAAGAGATACTCCTTGTTAAGAATATTTAACTTTGAGACCCATAAAGTAATGAAGTTTTCCCAAGTCTCGTAACTAAAATTCCTCAGACAATTTAGCAATGATAGAATTAATGAAGACATGATCATTGCTGGTGAGAATCACATCATCAACATAGACAAATAGAAAGCATTGAAGTGAGCCATTATTAAAAATAAATAATAAAGAATCAGCTCGAGAACCAACAAAGCCAATAGACACTAAAAATATACTTAGCCGATGAAACCAAGCACGAGGTGCTTATTTGAGACCATACAATGATTTTTTTAATTTTCACATGAAGTCAGGATGATCTTTGTTGATGAAACCCTGAGGTTGAGCCATATATACAGTCTCAACTAGATTACTATATAGAAAAGCATTACTAACATCAAGTTGTCTCAAAATCCAACCTTTATTAACAGCAACAGAAATAACAGACCTGATTGTTATAGGCTTTATCACAGAGCTAAAAATCTTATTATAATCCAGACCTATATATATGTGTTTGTATACCCTTTTACAACTAAACATGCTTTAAAGCGTCCTATAGAGCCATCAACATGCCTTTTTATTTTATACACCCAACGATTCCCAATAACATTACCATGTTCGGGTTTAGGCACTAGTTCCCATGTGTTTGTATGATATAAAGCCTGCATTTCATTCTTTATGGCTTTGCGCCATTCAGGATAGATGGACGCTTGATGAAAAGATGTAGATTTTATGGAAGGTGGAGATCGAGTAGCAATATGGGCGAAACGTTTAGGTTGTAAAGTAGTTGGTCTTAGGATTATTAGATGTGTTCGTTTGTTTGAATGCAGAAGATGTGGATGATGAGTTGATTTGATAAGATAAGGTTAGAGTTGTGGGTAAATTGAGTGTTTGTGCTAACGTAGGAGTGTCAGGTGAGTTATTAGTAGGGGTGAGCATTGGTTGGTTCTGTCGGTTTTGGGGGTTTTTTTTTTACCGAACCGAACCAAACTATAACCAAACAGAACCAACCGAAATTTTCAAAATCAAAACCGAACCGACCAAAATTTTTAAAAATATTAATTTTTTATTACATTATTACAATATTTAAAAATTAAAAAAAAATTAATGAAATTCGGTTAATTCAGTTAACTGAATTTTCTGGGCAGAAAACCGAACCGAATCAAAATTCAGTTCGGTTTAAAAATTTTGAAAATGTCAAATGAATCAATCGAATCGAATCGAACCGAACTGGGTCGGTTCGGTTTACTGTTCGGTTTCAACTGAAGGCTTGCTTACCCCTAGTAATTAGATACAAGAGTTTTAGGTGAATTAAGTACTTGGGCTGATGTAGAATTATCGGGTGAGTTAGTTGAGAAAGGATCGGTAGATTTTGTATTTGAAAAAGAGGTGGTATTTTGAGGATAGGATAATTATAGCTATGGAGATATAGAGCGTAAAGAAAAAGAATTTGTACTTGTGTTGCCAACTTGATTGAAAGGGAAAAGATTTTCGTCAAATTCCACACGATGAGCTATATATATTTTGCTTGTTTCTTTATCAAGACACCGATAACCTATGCGATGAGAAGAGTAACCCAAGAAAATGCACCATTTAGATCTGAAAGAGAACTTATGCCGATTATATGGTCGTAGTAGTGGATACACAGCACACCCAAAAACCTTAAGAAATAAATAATCTGGTGATCGATTATAATGTTTCTGAAAAGGAATTTTATTTGATGAAGATGAGCTTGACATATGATTAATCAGATAAAAAATAGTCTCAAATGCAAATTACCAGTATTTTAATGGTGCCCTAGAATGACTAAGTAATGCTAATCTAATATCCACTATATGTCATATTTTCCTTTCTGCAGTCCCATTCTGTTTATGTGTATGTGGACAAAAAATTCGATGAATGATTCCATGAATTGAAAATGTTGAGCCAAAGGTCTGTATTCACCACGCCAATCAGAATTAAATGACTTAATTTTGCAATTAAATTGTCATTCTACCATGACTTAAAATTGGCAAAAAATTATTGGGACTTCACTTTTATGTTTAATTGGATACAACCATGTAAATAATGAACAATCATTAATAAACATGACAAAAAAAATTTTCACTAGTTGATAAACATATTGGTACGGGCCCCCAAATATCAGAATGATTCTAATCCAAAGGGCCAGTGCTTCTATTATTTGTAACAGATAAAGAAAGTTTGTGCATTTTGCCTAAGCAACAAGCTTCACACTTATTTGATGAATTTTTAACTGTCGAACATAGTAAACGAAATTGAGATACTAGAGCACGAACTGTCTTATAATTTGGATGTCCAAGTCATGCATTCCATTGTTCTAAAGTGGCTAGAAATGCTGCAGTTGGATGTTTAACTATTTCTAGAAGAATGGAGTATAGCTTATAGAGCCCAAGTTCAGTTATTCCTCAAAGCAGGGGTCTCTTCGTTCTCTGATTTTTCACAAAACAACCATTAGAATATAACTCAAAGAAATAATGATTATCATCACAAAATTTTTTTACAAATAACAAAGGTTTAGTAATGGTTGGCACATGTAATACATCCTTCAAATTCAAAAATTTAGAAGGAGTAGAGAGAATACTAGAACTTGTATTTTTAATAGGCAATCCAGTTCCATTTCCAACCAATAATTTGTCCTTACCCTTGTATTCTTCAGAGAGACTGAGTAAGCTGATGTCTGAAGTAACATAATGTGTGGCTCATGTATATAGATACCATGGTGACGTAGCGGAAGCCTAAATTAAAAGGGATAACTTTCGCTTGCCTTTGATCCGCGCACAAATGACAGTCAAACAACCTTCTATAACCTGTTGATTTAACACGAATACCAGGAAATAGGCATCCAAGGTTCATTGATTCACAAAGAATACCGAAAATTGGAAGAAAATAAAACTTCAATTTCAATTCAATAAAAACTATCTCAAACAACTCAAAACAACATATAAATACTATTCGGGAAAAAAACCCTAAAAGAAAAAGGAAAAACCTAACAAATGCACTAAAAATAAACATAAAACTTCAAGCTGAAATTTGAGGCTCTAAATGATGGATTTTAGGCCTGAAGTTGTCGTGTTATAAGTAAAATCAATATCACTTGTCCTGGGTCTCTGAATCAGCTTCGTTTTGGTATATTATGGGCCCCACAGTTCAATCGGGCTTGAAAGTTAGAACTTTTAAAAGCCATATTGCGCATTCTGACATCTTTTCCAAAATCCAAACGCTCTATGTAGTCCAAGGCTATCTGGTCCGCATCATATGGTAAAGAAGAAGTTAATGAAGAAAGTGATTAGACATTAAAATTATCATATAACACTGAAAGATGGGCCTATAATTGTGGAGATCGAGCTCTAGATGAATTAGTTGATCATAACAGCGACAACAAGTTATTGTTGTATAATTACGATAGCTGCAAATACGACAAGTGATAAAATTTGAGTAAGGAGAGGTGAAAGAATTAATGGGATGTCTGCCTCTACTTTAACCTCGAAAACCAGAAGGTCGAGCATGAAACACGGGGGAGCTCCTGTGCGTTGAACCATGTTGCCTAAGGCTGTTGTGACTGGAGTAAAAGATTGTGGGCTACCAACTAACCATGAAGATTATGGAATAATGGAGGGTCTGGGTGCTGGTGTAGAGCAGTAATAATCCCATTGTAGTCAGGACTGAGTTTTTAAAAAATGATAGCGTTAAACTCAGAAGCGGAGATAGGTTGTCCTACAAGAGCAAGTGAATCAGCAATGGATTTAGCTTTGTATAAATATTGTGAGACAAACTTATCCTCTTTAGGTAGATTTTGAAGTTTAATGTAAAGCTAAGTGCGTTGAACATGACTCATTATGCCAAACGCTGAAGCAAGAGCTATCCAAACAGCAGTAGATAATGTTAAAATTGATTAAGTGAGGATATATTTCTTCAAAGATAGAAGCGAGGAGCCATAAGAAGAGCAGTTGTTCCTTGCTAAATCAGGATATGTATTCTGGATTAATTTTAAGCAAATTTGTTATTGGATTGAGAACTTCCTTTTGTGGACAAGGAATTGTTACGTCAAGAATGCCATAAAGATTGTAGAAATTTAACAAAAGTGAAAACTGAAGTTTCCATGGAATATAGTTTTTGGATGTTATTTTAATAGAAAAAGTTTATTGAATTTGGGTAGGTGTTGTGGCGGGGATCAGAGAAGGAGAAAAAATAGGAGAGAGAGAAGGAAGAGTTGAAAAGGTAGCTGAGATAGTTGAGGTTGAGGAGGACTGAGCAGATGATGGAGAGGAATTACAAGGAGAAATGTTAGTCGCCATTATAAGCTCCGATACCATGTCAAGAAGTGAGCAGTTGATGAGTTGAATGTGTGTTTATATTACAGCACTGAATTGAGAATACATTAGAGCTGTTTATATATGCAATGAACATATGCATGGCTAATAGCCATGACCACATGACCTATATGATAAGTCTCAAATAACAAACATACAAACAGACTAACAGATACATAATTATCTTAATACCATAGAATAGAACATGTGTATTCTAAAGATTTTTTATAGAAAAATATTGTGAATTTTAATAACTCAACACATAAACCTTTAAGGGTGACTATTGAATTATGAAGAGGGACACTTGTCAAATTTTGGATTTAATGAATTTAGAGCTAAGTATTATATGTATATATATATATATATATATATATATATATATATACATTAAATATTAATTTAATAAAAATAATGTATTAAGATATTAATATTTTTACTAGCTGCAAATTGATTGTTTATTTTTATTTTATAATTTCTTTTAAAAATTAAGGGTAAATTATCATCAGTCCCTTCTATTTTACCATATATTTAAATTCCAATATAATGCTAAAATATAAATGATTTCAAATTTGAAAAATATGTGCTGATACATAATCATCATTACCATGTTACCAAGCTACATATTTAACAATCTAAAAAGAATATGGGAAAAAGGATATAGTAGTACCTTAAATTTAACTTTTTTAATAGTTGAATTTGTGTTAGATGAAGGATTTGTTTTTTTTTTTTTAATTAGGCCTCCCCTTTGATGTATTTGCAGTGTATTTGTCAATTGGCTTACTGGTCTAAATCACAAACCACCTTTGATTCAAAAGGAACTTCTAGATGATGTAGTGGTTTCTGATTTGATAGATTCAGATTTAAGGTGCTGGAATTCATAATTGATCAAGCATATTTTTCTTCCTTTTGAAGCTGATTACATTTTTTAGCTACCACTCAATTTTCGACTGCCTATTGATGTTCGTTATTAGATGGGTTCGAAGAATGGTGATTATTCTGTTAAATTGGGTTATCAACTTGCTAAGAGTATGTTTGCAGGTAACAACTCTTTACCTTCTTCTTTCTCTGTTCCGCAGCTATTATGGGAAACCCTGTGGAATCTACGAATTTAACCAAAGATTCGGGTCTTTATGTAGCGCTTCCTTAACGATATTCTCCCTTGTGCTGCTATTTTGGAAAAAAGAGGTATTCAGATTCTGGATCATTGTATTTTATGTGATATGAAAGGTGAAACCTTTGTTCATGTGTTTAAAGAATGTTCCTGGGTGAGAGGCTTTTGGTTAGTCTCTCCTTTATCTCTGAGGTCAGACTCATTTTCTCAGCAATCAATCCGGGATTGGTTTTTTTTTTTTTTTTTTATCACAGTGCTATCGAAGTCTCAGCTAGTAGAGTTTGTTCAATGCCTATGGAATATATGGTTTGTTCAGAATCATATTGTTCATGGAGGTTCCTATAGTCTTGCTTCAATCCTCGCTAGGCAAGTTGTTCTACAAGTGCAAGAGCTTCAGAACTTGTATAGTGTTTCTTTAGAGTCAGTCTTGACTCCTACAGCTTCTGCTCGTAAAGTCTGGAAATCACCGGATGGTTCTAATGTCAAGTTGAATGTGGATGTTGCTACATCAACTGAAGCTCAATGGGCTAGCTTTGGATTCATCATTCGAAATCATGAGGGGCTGATTATGGCATCTGGAGGAGGTCCTCGTGTGCTTTCCTATGATATTTGTTTGTTAGAAATACAGGCAATATGCTTTGCTTTGACAGCAACTAAGGATGTCGGTTTTAATCGAGTGGAGGTTGAATATGATAGCTCCCTTGTTATTGCTCGACTTACAAGTTATTCTCCATCTAGAGATGTCGTCAGTCTTGTTTATGCTGATATTCTTCAGTTAGCAGCTGGTTTTGATTTTATTTCTTTTGCTTATGTTTCTAGAGATGTTAATGTTATTGCTCATAAACTAGCTAAGTGGGCTTTGCATCTCCAAGAGGATTGTTTCTTGCTTGAGGATATGCCTGCTCATCTTTCTTCTGATGTATTAGAGGATTTTCCTCATGGTTAGTTTTTCTTAATACATTTTTTCTTTTTTAAAAAAAAGTGTATTTACGGAAAATATTTTGTCTATAAAATATTTTTGGGAAAAGGTGCAAATGCCCCCTCAATGTTTTGCCCTAATCGCAGATCACCCACTAATGTTTTTAGGGGTTCATTTGCACCCTTAACGTTTTAAAATGGGTGCATATAAGCACCCCTGTTAAACGGTAGGGGTTTCCGCTTTTTTTAGACGTTAACAGCCGTATATGTGGCATGTGGGACCCAAAAACAACTGACTGAAATGAGGAAGTGGCTTGTGGGACCCATTCCAACTAACTTTGAGCATCTGACGTGTCCAACATGCACTAAATCCCCAATTCACTTCACTAAATCCCTAAATTTCATCTTCAATAGCACCCGATGAATCCCTAAATCAAAAAGCCTGAAATTCATCCGTAAACTCAGAACCCAACTTGATAGCATTTTCCATAATCATCTGCATTTTCAAATCTGCGCGCAACTTAGAACCTAGCTTCACTAATGTAAGTTACTGTCTCCTTCGTTCAAGCTCTACTTGTAGTAAGTATTTAAAGCTTCGCAAGGAGAAGGAAGAATCGGTTGCATGTTTAAAAAAAAGTAAAGATTTGGTTGAAAATTGTGTCATCAAAAGGTAACATATATCTTTCTCAAATAGTTAGTATTTTACATTGCTGGTTTATATGTAAAATCTATATCTTTAATTCAGCTTATTAACCAACTAATTCTGTCCAATTTATATTTAGCATTAACAGAACAACAAGCTGAATACGAGGACAAGTAATGCCCAAATTTCCTTTCTTTTCATTCCACCTGAAAGTTAACAAAATTTACAACATTTCCAGGCAATTCTACTACAACTGCATCTTCTAATCTGGGTCTGAAACAACTGCTATTCTAGTAGTCATTAACATTGCCTAATATAACTAAGCTACCTAATCCAATTACAACAACAAAACCCAAATCAATAAAATCCAAGAAACAATTGCAACAACAGATGCAATTTTCATATTTTTCTTGGCAATATACAATTCCCCATGCTCTTTTAAATGAGCTTTCTTCAATTTTCTTAGCTCTAACCAAATTTCTACCACATCTTCTTCATAATTACCAGCGTTCTTCACCATACACATGTTCATATTCTCTGAAAGTAAAATATCTCTCTCATCTTTCAGTTCATTCAACACCTCCTTAGCTCTCCTACTCATAGGCAAATCATGCCATTCAAAGT
>CATIWK010333841.1:0-12384 GCA_949634005.1 Mallotus japonicus | reverse complement strand
ATGTATGTAATATATAAATGTGGTAGAGTAATTACTTTTAATAATAAACCTGGAGTTAAAAGACACGGGTGGTATCTAAATTTTCAATTAATCTTTAATTAAGCTCCAAAACCCTGAATTAAAATTTGAATATAAAATAATAATTTTTTTTTAAAAAAAATCAATTCCAAGGAAGTTAAACTTGAATATCCTTGGGGTTGCCTGCCAGATATACGTACGTGTTGAAGGACATATGGAAGCCATGAATATGATCAACATGTGTAGATAAAGGAAAAGAAATAAAAACCTCATTTGGCACTCTCATTAATCACTAGAATTTATGCATCTATATATACATGACACGCCATGGCATTAATTAATACATACAGCACCAACCCCTTTCAGACACAAGTTTTGCACAGAATTGAAAAGTGATGATTTAATGGCGACGCGTGAAATTAAGATGAAGTGATAAAGAAATTAAGTACAGTTCTTCCACTCAAGGCAACTATTTAATAATGCTCTTTTATAAAATATGATGATGCTGCCAGGGAAGAAAATTTTTTTTTAAATTGACAGGCGAAATGCCTTCTGAGTGGCGAAATGAGTCTTTAACTTTCCTCGTGGAATGTGCGCACTCGCAGGACCTTCTGTATTGGCTGGAAATTTCCTGTTTTACACTTTATATAGACTTAGGATGAGCCTGGTGCATAGATGCATGCCGCCCCAATTCTTCACCTTCTCTCTCTCTCTCTCTCTCTCTCTCTCTCTCTCTCTCTCTCTCTCTCTCTCTCTCTCTCTCTCTCTTTTTTGAAAGAATTAATTGATTAACATTGAAGTTGATTTCAGTAATTAAATATAATAAAAATTAATTGATCAACTTGCCAGAAATCTTTCAAACTTCATTTTTTCACTAAGAAGATAGTTTATTACTAAAATTAAAATTTTAGTTCAAAATGACTTTAATGACTTTTGTATAAATTAACAATAAGTAATCTTTTAATGACTTTTGTATAAATTAACAATAAGTAATCATCAGTATATATATATTTAAGGCGTAATACATATGCAGCTCCCTGAATTTATCACGATTTGTCATTTTGCTACCTCTAATTTTACTTTTGCCAGATTGCTACCAGAACATGACTATAACCTTATTTATAGACACATTTATGTCTTGCTAGCAACTTGTGTGGGATCAATCCCTTTTGCAGCGCGTGAAGGAGAAAGTATAAGAATGGGAAATGTATTTTAATTTTTTTTCTTTCTAATGGTCTTCGACTTTTGGTAAAAAAAAAAATGGTCTTCCTCTTCACTGTGCATCTTCTTCCTCGTCTAGTTCTTCATTATTTTGTTTTGTTTTTTTTTTTTTTGGTTACAAAAGCTTCCAACCGCATGAGTGAGAACATCATTAACAGCTCTTGAATTGCTAGAAAAACTAAGCCCGCTTCTTCCTGAATGTTTTCTACGAATGGAAGAGCTAAGGAGAATTTCATCCATGACCTTTATGCCATGAAGAAAATTTTTGCCACCTACTCAATCTTCGACAAAAAAATAAGACCTCAGAAGCACATTTGGGGACATCTAAATAAACAAATCTGAAACTATTTAAACATCTCTCAAACTTTGATACACTACACAAACTTATTAAACATCTCTCAAACTCTAATATACATGTGGTTGTTAAACATGGTATATTGTTATATAATACAAAAAAAGCGACCTTGCATTGATACAAACAAGCTTTCATCCATTTGACAACTAAAAACGTAACAGGTTGTTTACCAAGGGATCAAGGCATGCCAAAACATGACCAAACCAATACTCAATTCACATTTAGAGTTAAGAAAGGTGGTGACCAGCGCAGCCCTTTCTAATTTAAAGCCAACAGCTATGGCATATGAGCTTAAACCCAGATTAAATCAACACAGCAACGTCATAATTTTGGCACATTCCTATTAAAAATCATGCCACACTCCTATTCACTTTCTTCTTTTTCTCATCTCTCAGTTCCTCTCATCAAACTCACCTCAATTCCCACTTGAAAACCTCAATTTGTTTCAATCAAATCATCATTAAAAAACAAAAACCAAGACCCAATTCAAATGCATCAAAACCGAGTTCGTGGGTGACGAGTAAACGAAAGCACTAACCTTTAGATAAGAAACATCAAGAAACTTCAGTCCAACACATTTCTTGCACAAAAGATCAACACCCAAATCAGATATTTGCATGCACCATTTCAAGCTTATCTTCTCCAATCTCCCACACCCAACAATACGACACGTCATCTACGATGAGGAAGAAGAATGAAGAACAAAGAAAAAGGAAAACCCAAAACGGAGAAAAAGGAAAAAAAAAAACAAAAGAAAGAAGAACAAGACGAAAAAGAAGATGCAAAATGAAGAGGAAGAATATGAAAATTAAAAAAAAAAAAAGACCAATGGAAAGAAAAGTCATTCTTTTCACTTAGTTACATGTTTCTGTGTCATATGAGTCAGAGATTAAGAAGCACGCGCCATATTTATTCTCCCCACCTTCTGACAGGTGTCTATATATTACGTTATAGCCAAGTTCAGGTGGTAATCTGGCAAAAGTGAAAGAACAGATAACAAAATGACTAATCGTGGCAAGTTCAGGGAGCTGCATATGTATTATGCCTACGTACAAACTATTAATTAATACATCACAATTACATATTAATGCATTAATATTTTATTTAAACTTGTCCATAAAGTCTCATACTTTGTCATAATTTGAGATTCTCTCATTCATTAAATGAGTTTTGATAGTTAAGTGGTAACTCTTCTCCAAGGACATTCTGAGATGTAGGATTCAATTCCTACTGTCATCGATTTAAAAGGAAAAGAATACCTCATATTATACAGTTCATCAATATTAAGGTCATATGAGATCTCAATTTACCAAAAAAAAAAAAAAAAGAGCTTTGATATACCATATTGATCAAACTTTTATCAAGTCTAATCTCAAATAACACATGAACATACATGAATAACATATATAACTGCTCATTTCCGGTAATAACTTTGTACAAAATAAAGGAACACTAAATCCTACAAAAGATGTTCAAGCTGACATCTTCTTATTATTTCTCCAGCCTCCAATAGTACGGAAACTTGTCACTTCCGACATTCTTTATTTCGTAAGAACGCTACAAACGCAGCCACATAGGTATCCTGTCATTTCTCATCTCCAATAATTTTTGCAGCTTCAATTGCACGAAGATCTTTGGTCATTTTTGCCATTTGAAAATCTGTAGGCTATATCTGCGCCAATGATATAATATAAAGAGGCTTGACTGGCCTTTTTATTTTAAAGAAATAAATTTTTTCAATACAACATACCAATATCAGGACACATTTTGGAATTATTAGGAAAAAATGGTTAAATATTAATATTTAAAAAATAATAACAAAATATTAAGACTAAAAAAAAGAGACAGATGCCAAGAAGCCATCAACTGTTGCCACAAGCAAGCATATAACAAACATTATTATATTGGATGGTTATGAACAAAAGATAGTGCTGAAATGAAAAATAACCAGACCAATATTATTTATTGTACATGTAGATGATCGTTATGTTGATTATTCGTCTCAGGCTGCGCGGTAATTGGTGGTTTGTCTCTTCTTGGGCCAAATCACATTCACATGTAAGGCTAACTCTAACACGAAATCACACCCCTAATATATATATCTATACATAATGATTTATACAGCAAATAGCTACATGAATAAAAATATTCATGAGAAGTAAAATTTTTTTACGTTCTTTTCTTTTCTTTGTATGTTCCTTGTATACAGAACCATACATATAATTTTAGTAAAAACAAATTTATCTTTTAAAACTCATAAATGTCACTATTAGTAACATTTATTATTATCCTACATCTATATACTCAAGCTTATTATATTTTTTCCAAACTACGTTTATTCAAAACCTATTGAACTAAACTCTAATTAATTCTATTAGGTTCGGATAAAATTATAAAGGCAATAAAGATCTTCCAACAACTAATATATTCAGCATACATAATCATATATTAGTTGATTATTCAGCATATCAACTAATATCAACACATATCAACTAATATATTCAGCATACATATTCAGCATAATCATAGTTTAAGTTAAATTTTAGTTTTGAGATTCAGCATACATAATCATATATTAGTTGAGTTTTGAGACAATGTAAAAGTCAGAGGTCACTAACTTTAAGGAGTCATTTGGTCCATACTTCGTAATCGAAATCAAAATTGGAATTAGGATGAAGGGAAATCGGAAATGGAATGAAATTTTAACAAAGTATTTGGTTTACAAGAGAATCGAAATTGGAATCAATCTTATATATATTTTAAAATATATTAAATAATAATTATTATAAAATTATATATTTTTTTTCATTACTTAAAAAAATATTATAATTCATAAATTTTAATAATATATGACAATATTTAAAATTTTGACTAATTCATAATTAATTTGACTTGATTTTATAGAAATGAAAAACCATTAGTTATGTCTACAAAAGAAATGGGCGATTCCCATTGATAGAGTAATCCATTCACATTCTCATGCAAAGTTTTAATAAACCAAACACTAGAAATTGAAATTACTCATTCTGATTCCAATTTCCACCTTTATTTTTCATAAAACAAACTATCTCTAAGTATATATAATGATCCTTTTATCATATGGATCACAAAACTTGACTGTTGATTTTGTCCAAAACAATTATGTAGGACTTTTTATAGAAAAATTTACCATGTACCTTATTTTTTGACCAAAATGTTCAAAATTATAATGAATGATTTTTTATTTTTATGTGATACGAGTTTCATATAATGTGTTTCCGTTCATTTTTACGGTATAGATTTAAAAATAACAACAACAATAACATCAACAAAAAAACTCATATTCATCTTCCTCTTTTTCTTCGTCTTTGTTCTCTCTCAAATAAAATAATTATTTTTATGTTTTTTTCTTGCTCTATTATTGTCATCTAGCGAACACCCATTGCTGCAAATAGATCAAAACAACAGTAAAATTGCTCATGGGTTTTTATATATATTCATTTTCATCTATATATATATACACACACTTAATATAAACTTGATATGTGTTGGTTAAATAAGAGAAAATTATATTTAGAATGTTACAAATCATCAAGAATTGTAATGTGTAGATGTCAAATTTACTTCTTTTTGGTTCTTTGATACTTAGTTGATTCTTATGTTCTATTATTTTCTTCTGAATTCGTGTTTCTAGTACTAGGTTGGTGAAATTTTTTTGTTGAAATTAAACATTATATTGATTTAATTTTTCAATAAAAATATAAAGATAATGATTAAATTGTTCAACAAAAATAGCAAAAATTATAACTTAATGCAAACATCACCATCAATAACATCATCAATCTATCCAAGAGGGTGTGGATAAGTTAGTAAGGGACTCTTTCAGCTTAATCAAAGGTCTCGAGTTCGAGCCCTAGGTACGCAGCTACTTTAGAACTCTTGAGGTAGACTTTTACCGCCTTGGAGGTCCGTCCCAGATCGAGCGGAAATGAGTCTGAATGTGGTATGAATTTAAAGGCGTCTCCCACAATTGAACCCTCCCAGGACATCTCACCTCGTGCTTAGAAAAAAAAAATAATATCATCAATCTCAGTTCAAACTCCTCATTGTGTGCGTGATTAAAATTGAGAAACAACGTTGAAATATAGAAAACATCACTGCAATAAAAACTCCCCACATAAAAACAGAAATACTAATTTGTGTTTTGGTATTCAATCTAAAATCCCAAACATTCGAACCGATACACATCCTAAAAATCCCCAAATTTCAAAAACTCAACCTTTAATTTTAGTTAGTAGAAAAAATAATAAATAAAAAACAAACAACTTTAAAATTTTTGCCTATTTATATCGAGAATATTACATATCATTAACATAAATGCGGCTTAGAAGATGAATTGAATAAGGCCGCTCGTCTTGAAACGGAACTCCTTCTGCTGCAAACTAAAATAAGAAAAAAAGGAATTGTCGTTTTGATTGATAATGAAAAAGGTATTTGAAAAAATTAAGATAACCAGAATTTTTTCCCAAAAGAATCGAGTAAAAAAATAATAAGAATTGTAATGGTTGAACTTGAGTGGTGCCCAATATGGTGAGACAGGAAGAAGGGGATAAAAGGAGTGATAAGGATTTTTTTTTTTTTTTGAACAAGATAAGGATTGTAAAAAGAAAAAAAAATAGGTCAATAATTATAAATAAATAAAATAAGAGTAAATGATAAAGAGAAAAGTTCTGAAAAGTGAAACTGATAAAAAAAATTATTTTATTTAGTGTTAGACAAATCTGGATTAAAAAAACTGACTTTAATCAAGAGTTTGCTCAACATGCGTGTAATAAGATATAGAATTGAGTTTAATTAATCTTAAAATAAAAGTATTGGATCTATTTATTAAAAAAATTAAAATTGAGCCTTTTTGATCCTTTAATACTAAGTTGAAGGGTCAAATTGATCATATGTCCATTTGAACGCCCTTTTTGATTTCATAATCACACCTCAATATAGATTTCATTGTGCAAAATATAATTTATCATTATATCAATCTTAAATTAACATATGGTACATGTCGAACGATTATATGATCATAAATGTAACAACATTCAACCATCGCAATTTTTAGTAAAACTCCCCACTCATGAAGCTGTCTAGCTGTTGCAACATGAAGACACTATTACCTATATCCGCTAGTCCTGGAAACCAAATTCACATATAATGCATGCCGTAGGTGCACTTCTGAAACTGCACCGAGTCGATAGGTAAATCTTCCTTTGGGAAATCGCATGCTGTAATTTTCTGTAGCCCTTGATCAGGCAACAAATCACACGGACGAGGAGTCACTCCACTTGTGATTCCTTCAATATCAGTACATGTCCATGGTATCTTCTTGGCCTTGGCAGCCATTCCAATAGTCACATTAGAAATGCAGATCTCCTTAAAAGGGTCACCAGAAATCCCTTCTAATCTTGCAGCCATCGACACATTATCAGCAACCATATCCCTATAGTTTATGCCTTCAATAACTGGGAGTGCATTTGGATCGTAATTCTTATCAGCATGTGACCCATAATTTCCAGTTATCCAAAAGGCCCATTTCATAGTGTGCATTGTCATTCTCTTGACATATATGTCCTTTACATACCCTCCTCTGCCTACTGCTGTTTTGATCCTAATTCCTGACTCTGTATGGATGGCTGTGATATCCTCCGCTCTGACATCTTGAATCCCACCTGACATCTCACTTCCTAGAGCGATTGTTGCACTGTACGGTGAAATGCATGTGAGCCTTCTGATGATTAGTTGCTTTGTGGGCATACCATATGCAATCCCATATTCATCCCAGCCGCTCTTAACAGCCACACAATCATCTCCAGAGACTATGTAACAGTCTTCAATTTTAGTGTTTGTACAAGAATCTGATCAACCAAGTCAAAGAAAACATTAATATTTCTGCAAACAAGCAAGAATCTTTCCATGCATCACTATTATTTTCTAATACTAAAACCAACCTGGATTGATGCCATCAGTGTTAGGAGATGTGACTGGAGCAATGATGGTAATGCCTTGTATAAGAATATTGCTGCAATTTGCATGATTAAAGTAGAATCACGTTAAATAAAAAGGGGAAAGATCAGTCATGAAAATCCATATGTGGACTGATGTAATTAAAAGAGTATAATAAAGCTTCATGCTGCTCATAATGTGATGCAGAGCACTACTGAGGTTTAGAATACCTGCTGTAAACAGGATGAACATTCCATGATGGAGAATTTAGGAGCGTCAGATTTGAAATCTGGATGTTATCAGAGTACATGATCTCAATCAGGTAAGGTCTGGTGGATTTGAGCTTCCCTTTCTTGAACTGCTGCCACCAAAATGCACCCTGACCATCAATTGTGCCATTATTACCTGCATTTTTAAATTATATCAACTCATTCAGGCTAAACAAAAACGTAAAATAGTTTTTTTTTGGTGCTAAGTAAAAACTATAAAAACGTTGCTAATCTTGATTCCTTGTCAAATACCTGTAACTACAAAGTCGGTGAGATTTGTTCCAAAAATTAGACTCGAGTACCTTCCAGCTGGAGCATCCCTTCCTCGGCCATAAGATGGCAGAGGTTTCAGCACTGGCCATTCTTTTGGGTCCTGGAAAGATTCCATGCCAGAGTTAAGCACAAAGACGTGCTAAGTCCAAATTCACAAATCCAGAAGTGAATGGACTTATTAACAGAGAAAAAAAAAATGTACAGACTTTTATAAAAAACCTGATAACCCACTAATCCTCTCAATTCAAGAAAACTTCGTATATCAAAAAAATGTGGGATAAGGCAAAACCTGGGAACCAAGGAGAACAGCATCCTTGTGAAGGAAGAGAGTGAAATGACTGGTAAGACTGAAGCTACCAGTTAACCATTTTCCGGCAGGAACAAAAAGTTGAGACCCACCATCTGTTGCATACTGACTCAGGTGATTGATTGCGTCTTGAAATGCTTTGGTGTTAGATGTCACCCCATCTCCTTTACCTCCAAAATCTGTTATTGATGCACTATGAGCCCTGCAGCTAATAGCATTGTACTCAAACGAATCCAAAATCCTTGCCTTTCTGCTCTCTGCTCCTTTACAAGTCAGTACGGCCAATACTACCAGCACCGAAACTACATTAGCCGCCTGCAAGTTCATGATTAATTAAGCAAGTAAAGGGTAAGTTTCTTCCTATACTGGAAATTATTAATGAAAAATTAGGAGAAGTTGGTAATGTTTTGTTAAGTAAAACAAATGCCATTAAATCATGTTTTTAAAAACACATATTACGAAGCAAGAAACCAAAATTCTTATGATATGATTAGAAAAGAAAGAAAAACTTTTTAATGAAAGATTGTAACTTTATGTTTCAAGAACACAAGAGGTCCTGTTCACTTAATGAGAAAACGGATGGAAGTTAAAGAAGAGGAGAGGAAAAAGGGGTTTAGAGCGTTACTCGAGTGGTTTTGATGGGACCTGGAAGCAACAACTCCATTATGGGAAACGTAGTACAATGTGGGATTGTTTGTGGTGTTGTGGAGAGAAAATGGGGCGTTTTATAGGGAGAAAGTTGAAACTGTTGGCTGTGACTGTGGCTTGCAGAGGGTTGCTTTGTGGTTCTTAGAAGCAAAGTAATGTTAAAGCATTTCGTGACTCCGTTTTGTATTTGTTGTTAGCAATTGACATCATATTAACTGAAATATTCCATCATCAACTCTTGAAAAGGCAGTAAAATAATCCATGCTCCAATATTTTTTTTAAAAAAGTTCCATCACTTATCCTTTTATTTTGACAATAGTTGTCTCTAAATTAAGTATTAGATTGTTTCACTAACCTTAGTAATCAAACAAATGTTGAATTTAAGAAGATGATGTCCATACTCCACTTCTCATCTCATCTGTCCATGCCAGTTATCATTACAATTTACATAATGTATATTTCACTGCCTAGCTAATGCTTCCACATTCAGCATTAATCACATTCAAATCATAATGTTACCAAACAATCTTGTCGAAATTATTAAAACTAAAAACAATCTTGTAAAGCTTCATAATTGGGGTTTGTTCAGCTTCGAACACTGTTCATCCAAAGTGCTTAATCAAGCACTCAACACGAGTATATAAAAAGAAGACTGAGTAGATAATAGTGTGATTTGAATTGGGCATGTTTCTGTTGAAAAGTAGTTAGTGGGGTCCATGTATTTTTGGAATTTGGCGTCTTAAAGTTTTCAATCTCGTGAGCTTCTCTTTCACTGTCACACACCACCCCCACTAATGCCTAGCCGACCCACTTCACGGGTTTAAACTTTAAAAACCCACTGCCACTGCCCCCACCTTCACCTTGCCTCTCTTTATTTCTTGCGTCCTTATTATTCTATTGGATCATCCAAAACCTACGCCACACAATTTGCAGGCCTCCACTATCAGCCTTTTATATATATATTAGTACTACAAGTACTGTACTTTAGTTAATTAATTTTTTTAATAAGTATGATGCTGCTCTTTTTTTTTGAGGCAGTATGATGCTGCTATAGGAGTGTTTATGGTTGGTTTGGTGGATTTTTTTTTTTTTTTAACATTTACACAACACACAGGGGTTAGTTTGGTGGATTTAAAGTTAAACTTTTTAACTAAACTAATCAAATCGGTTTATAAATATTTGAATTTTTAATTAAATCAAACACCATTAAAAATTATTCAAATAAAAAATATTTCAATTTGATTTACTTGATCGGTTTGGTCAGTTTAAAAGTATATAATAAATGAATTAAATAAAAATTAAAATATATCTTGTCAATTCTATTAAAAATTCTATAAATGAAAAAATTATATTAATACTTATCGTTTCTAGTATATTAATAAAGGAGTTGCTGTAATAAGGAATATAACAAAAAAAAAATTGAAGAGAGTTTTCAGTAAAAAAAAATCTATAAAAATATAAGAGATGGATAAAGAAAAAAACTTAAAATTCAAAAGTTTGAATATAATTAAGTGTAAATAGTAAAGAAAAAAATATTAGAGTATGCTAGGCTACATAATAATTATATGTTGTATCCTCCTATCATAAACATATAGGAAGATAAATGTAGTATTATCATAATATTTACTTGGTTTGGTTTTATTATATTTTTATTTTTCTAAACTAAAACCAAATAAAAATTTTAGTTTACAAAAAATTTCAAATCATAACCAACCATTAAACACTTTAAACTGTAATTTTTTATTTGAATTGGTTTGGATGAATTCGATTTGGTTAATTTTTGTACACCCTTGAGATGCTTCATGTATTTTGTATTATTAAAAACTTTATTTGTATAATAAAATGGTATAATTGAAACTATAATTTCATAAATTATTAATTTTCAGCCAATTATTACCAAAGAAAATGGTATAATTGCATAAATTTTAAGTAGAATTTATTATAAGTTTTGAATTCAAGTTTTAACTCCGCTATTTTTAACTAAAAAAATCAACAATTATTGGAACCAATTAAAAAATTATTATTGTTTAAGTCATATTTTAAATTCTTTCTAAATTTGTAATAAAAAAAAACTTAAATCCGTGAAGTAATAGTGACAGTGTATAGTATGAATGGAATTGTTATTTATTTAATTATAATTATATATGGGGTATAATAAGATAAGGGTAGTCACGGGAGCATCATCTATCAAAAGACTTTCCTTTTCAAATTAAAAAATAAGATATGGACAGCATATTCTATAGTTTTACTTTTAACTGACTGCTGTTGTTTTTTTTTTTTTATATACAAATAGTGGGGAGGGAGAAAACACAAACAGCATATTCCCATTTTTCCTATGTTTGTTGCCTTCTTTTTTATCTCATTCCATCATCATCTTGTTTGTGGTCGAACACACTTTGGATTGTTTGTTGGCACCAACATCATTCCATATCCCATGTCCATTACCGCCCCCACTTCCATTTTTGCTTTCAGTTCACCACTATGCTGTTTCAAGTTTCAACCATGCATGCTCCTCCTGCTATGTATAGGTGTGGACCTCGACCATAACTTTTCTTCTTCATTCTTCATTCTACTATTCTTTCAAAGCAGGAAATACATGCCCTCAGAAATTGCGTAAGTGGGATATTATTGATTTTCTAAATGTTAGTGGGTGGTTGCGCTAGGAAAGTCCATTATGAATAACGGCTTATGCTTAAATGAAAGGTAAATTTTTGCCTCTATCGGGTGTATTGCACCCAATGGTGAGATTTGTAATAAAGAAATATATGTCTCATTTTCAATGACTAAATGTAAATCACTTGGTTGATGTGTCACAAATCCCACCATTAGGTGTAATACACCCAGTGTAGGCAAGAATCTCTCTAAATAAAATACTATACAATTAGAGTAATCATTTTCTTATTACTACAATTAATATATCCATAATGTAATTTTTCATTGTTTTCATTTAAAATATTGATAATTAATTATGTTTTCAAGTAATTTTTGCTAATATAAAAATTATTAGGAGAATATTTATAAGATGATTTTATTTTTTATTTACTTTTATCACCATTAAACGATAGTATATCTAATGATGATTATTAATAAAATATAATTTATTTTGTAAAAAATAAAATAATTATAGACTACACCATAAAAATTAAAGTCAAATAAATCAAGAAAAAAATAACAAACTGTTGTAGAATTAAGATTAAAATGTTTAGTATGTTATAGAACTAAACTTGAAATACCAAATGCCTTTACTTAATTTTAGTAGTATTTAATTAGAAGAAATAAATATAAATAATAGAGAGAGTTTGGAGAGAATTTAGAGA
>CATIWK010333784.1:0-23099 GCA_949634005.1 Mallotus japonicus | reverse complement strand
ATGAGACTCACTACCTCCCACTATTGACATCACATACTAATCAAGGAAAATAGACAGAGGTGATAGCCTAATTAATATTGCCCAAATATTAATTAATTGACTATGAACAATTTATAGCATATGTACTAAATAAATTTGTAGCTCATATTATCAAATTTTGATAATAAATTTATTTAACATAATGCTAAAGGGTAAATACTCAAATAAACAAACTCTTTATTTAAATGAATGTTCTATTGCCATAGGGATAATATATAATGTCATTATAATTACAAAAATGGCACCAGGGCACATCTATGCTAACAGAACATTCCCACCATAAAAAAACTAGCAATAGGATTACAAACAGGTTTCAAGTTAAACAGATGATTATCCCATTGCTTGGAAGGCATTCCAAGATAAATCATTGATTGTGCTCCCCTCATGCACCAATATCCTCTATACGAGGTAATTATTAATGTATACACTTATTACTCGTGCATCATTATGAGGATAACAAAAATATTCTTAATCTTTAGGACTGAAGGTTATAAGTTGATCAGATTTAGATACGGAACATGCCTCTCCTCCGGATCTTTTCTTTCTGCCACCTGGCATAGTATCTGTTCCGACTATCATATTTATAACTCCAAAAGCCTCCCTCTAAGTTTTTTTTTTGTTCAATTTCATTACATGTCCGAGTATCATGCTCCTTATCCTGATTATTTGTAAAGCCCTTTAGAGCATTGACTTTTTCAATCAGTCCATCTCTAATTGATGATCTTGACACTCATTCATATCATGACCATGATCTCGATGTTAGTAATATGCCCTAGGCCAATTACATAATGGCCATACTTTGACTTCATCATATTTACATTTCATTATCATTTATTAATTCTAATAAGTTCTTTGAATAGTTAATTCTACCTAAGGTTGTTGAACCTTTAGGGGTAAAACGATCATTTTTGATAGTCACAAGGAATTAAGTAAAATTAGATTTAACTTGTGTTTTTAAGTGTCTATTTTCAGCTCAATGTTTAAGCAATAATCAATGTGGCACAAGCAGTGACAAAATGCATCATGACTGTGATAAAGGGAAAAAAATGAAGATCGAATTTTTACAGAAAAAGCGGAAGTAGTTTTTAGTGACCGTTAATTGAAATCTTCATTTTAGGTGATCATAAGTGATTTCCAATCATCAAAAAAAAATTTTCTAGCATGATTACAAAAATTCATATTTCCATTTTTGGAAAACTTCCCAAGGCCAGTCACAACCATAGTCATGATCATGAAAGTGATCATGACGGATCGTCACCACCAGAGTCATGACCATGACGCACAAAAATTCAAATTCCTGCTTTGCCACCCTCAGACTGTCATGACCATGATGAATTTGTCATGATCATGACACGGTCGCGACCTGCTACTTCTTTAGGTGGTTCCAACGGATCTATTTGCATTTATTACACCTCCAACAACTATATTTTTCTATGTGGGTATAAATAGAAGACATTTATCAGCTGGAGAGGATAGATGAAGTTGAGCAAACAATTTTAGAGCTATCTTTGAAGCATTCAATCTTTAATTCATTCTTCAACCACCCAAGATCTTCATATTTATTCTTTGTAATTTCTTCTATCTCAAGAGTTTTCTTGAGTGTGGGTTGGTGAGTGTTTAAAACTATTATTCAAAAGCTCAATAGTGAGATTGAGTGAGTTGGTTAGGGTTTCAGTCACTTGTAAGCTAAGAGGATTGTTCTTAGCAAGTGGGTTTGAGTGTGAGCCATTGAAAACACTTGGGTTAGAGTGTGAGCCTTGTGAAAACACTTAGGTTTGAGTGTGAGCCTTAGAAAAACACTTGGGTAGCTTGATTTAAGCTTGTAAGGGTTTAATCTACACCTTGAAGTAGATTGATAGTGGATTCAAACTCTTAACTTGTGGTTGAGGAGAAGACGTAGGCTTGGAGGGCTGAACTTCTATAAACCCTTGTGTTTTTCTTGCTCTTTCTCTTCATCTAGTTCAGCTCTAATTCTGTTTTTTAATTTGCTCTTTATGAAAAACCAAAATTACCCATCTAGCTCAAAAAGCCAATTCACCCCCCCCCCCCCTTGGCACTTGTGGTTTTACAAAGGTCATCAAGAATGTAACTTGTTAGTAAAACTCTTAGGTAAAGTTTCAATTCTATTCCAAATTATCCCTAGTTGATCATTATCATTAGAACAATAATGAATAAAGACCAGTATAATGTTAACAAATGATGTTTTACTAATCATGTGTATGAGATATTAAGTCAACTCGTAGGTATATATTTGAGAAATAATGTACTGGATCTACCCACTATGATAATACTACATGGATAATTTTCATAAGTAATTCTCATCACGGTAGTATTATTTTAGTCCTCTGACTTGACATCACCATGTTTTCCTACATAATAAGTTCTGTGTTTTGATATATTCTAACATCATTTTTAATCGGATGATAGAATAGGTTATTGGATATAAAATGAGTTATGTGAGTGACTGAGATGAAAATTTTCCCTCATTTATTATGAGAAGATATCTATTGGCCCCTCAATAAGTTAGATTAAAGAAAAATGCATGGTCATACTGGAATGAGTTGATAAAAGTTATCAATATCAGTCTACTTATGATCAAGAAATAATATGATTGAATAGTATAAGGATGATATAAACCATACCTTATGTTCAATCAAGATATCATATGATAAAAGGACTATAATACATAATGTGGATTAGGTTATATCGGATTATTGGGTTTTCACACAACTTGGATAGTCATAATGTCTTGCTAGAGGCCACTTATGATTTATGGGCTACAATTAGGATTTTAGCCTTAATGCCAACGTTATGTGAAACTACAGGGTTGCACATTTAGAATAGGCCCAAAGTAGACATGAATTAATCCATCCAATGAAACTCTCTCTAAATGAATGAATAAAAAAATAAACATAAATGTATTTATTTCCTTATTTATATAAGGTAAGTGTTATCTTAAATAAATTATAAATGATTTTATTCTTGGAATTATAATCAAAACAGAGATAGAAGGTTAAACATACCAAAACGGTTTTGGTAAGTGAATAGTTTTGAAAAACCCTAGATGGTGTGTATGTATATACATCTTTTATCAAGGGTTTTGCACACTTCTCCATTCACGTTCTTTTAGTTCTTTTGTGAAAGAAAAATAATGAAAAATAGAGAGACAATGAGAGATCTTAGAAAAAGTGCTAGCACAACTACACTGCTTTTGGTTGTCCTGCTCATGTGGATACTAGTAGATGACATGGCTAAATCTATGATATCTTGATCCGACAAGAAATACTAAAAGCTCGAAGTAGGGTGTCATCGACATGAACCCCCTATCATCTTTCCAACTATAGTGTATATTTTCGTCTGTGGTAAGATTTTAGAATTCTCTTAAATTGATTTAATCGAATTACATGGATCCTATGAGGATTTGTATTTAAAATTTTATTTTCTGTTGTGTGTATGTATCATGAATCCTAAAATGCAATGGTATTTATAGTAGCAATTTCTATCACAATTCCTTTTATAGTTTGAATTAAGCTTTCTCAACCGAGGAATGTTAATATTATTTTGTTAAATCCACATAAGAATTTTTTACCTAGGAGCACTCAGTGAGATAAAGTTGTTTACCTCTCTTTTGGGCCTCGAGATCATATTTCTCTCCTTTTTAATGTTTATTTCTTCTCTTCTCTTCTCTTTAATGCTCTCTCTTTATCCCTTTTTCACATCTTTGCTCTCTCAACCTCAGTACACCTCTTTTATTTTTTCTTTAATTTTAATTATAAATTGCACCTTTAATTACTGGGTTTTCTTTATTAGCTATTTAAGTTTTTGGGTATCTTTATTATTTGTTATCATTTGTTATGGATGTTAGGGTTTGAGTTAAACACCTTAAAGATCGAATTTTTATTGTGATTTTTTTTATCTAACTAGAATATTTGATGTTGTATTTGGGGATTGTTATTGCAGAACTTGATATTGATACAACCCCAAGCATTGTAGACTCACATAAGAATTGTTGTAGTGATGATGACTATGACAATAATTCTGCCTGAAGTTTTAAAAGATGGATATGGATGGGGATGGGGATGGGGATGGGGATAAGTATTGCAAGTTATTTTACGTTTCAATTTGCACCTGAATTTGTTTAAGATCTTCAATAATGTCTCTTGCTATTTTCAAACTTGGTTAGATGATCATGAGAAAAATGTTTCATTAAGCTAAGAAGAATTAATGTTTTGGTCCTGAAATTACTTACCCAAACATGGTTGTTGATATGTGCAAAGGAGTGCAATATTTGAATGAAATTAAGGATTCTAGTTTTAAAAAAAATGAAATTAAGGATTAATCTATTTTCGGTTTCCTGTGGGGCATTAAAAGAAGGGTGCATTAGCTAAAGAAAACATAAGGGGTATTTTCTTCAAAGACTGTGATGTTCTTCAAATTCCTCTTTAAAGTTTTTGATGTTCTTTAAATTCTTCTTCGATGTATTTGATATGTTCAATATCAAGTTATTTTTCAAAAGTTGCGAAAGAAGATATTCTTCTTCTTCCTCTTCCTCCTCAATTATTGCTTCATCAATCTCTATTTTTTTAAACCTAAATTCCTACGTCTGTTGGAAATTTGTAGTAGAAGCATGGAGGGCATTTTAGACTTTTATTATGATTTGTACACATGTAGAATGATGTGGCATGAGGTATGGTATGCTAACAAGATACTCAAGTCACCACTCTCTAGACAAAACCACTGAAATGACACAAAAATAATGAGTTTAAGCACTTGATTGCAAGAAAAAAAAATCAAACCACCAAAATAGTAAAAATTAAAAAGTTAAAACACCAAATCTGCATTTTTTTTTAATACTGTAGTCAAAAGGTGGAGAATAAAGAGATGGAGTGTAGTCATAGATCCATCTAGCAACTCATCGACCCATCTCCGATTTTAACACTTCAAATAATTTAATAAATCTAAATTTATGTAGTTTATATTTATAAAAATTAATAAATCAATAAATTAATTTAAATTTATATAATTTATATTTAATAAATTAATAAATTTATATTTCAATAATTTAAATTTATATAAATTAATTATATTTAAAACAAGCATAAAACATGAACAATAACCTGACAACAACAAAATAACAGCCGGAAAACAACTACAAAAAATAAAATAAAAAACAATAGAACAACAACCTGATAATAACAAAAAAAAAAAAAGTTAAAAAACAACTTAAAACAAGCATAAAAAAACAGCAAAAAAAAGGACAACTCAACAATAACCTTATAATAACCAGATATTAAATTGATATGAATACTTAATAATATAATATTTAATAATAATTTAATAGTTAATATATAATAATTTAATATATAATTATTTAAATAATTTAATAAATTTATATTTATATAAATTAATAAATAATAATATAATAAATATATTTAAATTTATACAATTTATATGGATAGAATTTATATTTATATAAATCAATTATTTTTCGAACATGTACAATAACCAAAAATAAAGTTAAGAAAAACAACTTAAAAGATGAGCAACAACCTAACAACTAAACAACAACTAGGAAAAAATACAATAACAATCCAACAACAACTCCACAACAACCAAATATTAAATTATTATTGATATTTAATAATTCATTATTTAATTATTTAATATTTAGTAGTAATTTAATAGTTAATAAATAATAATGTAATATTTAATAATTTAAATATTTTAATAAATTTATATATTTGATAAATTTATATTGATATAATTTTCTATTTATATAAATAAATAAATAAATTTAATTTTATATAATTTATATTTAATAAATTTATATTTATATAAATTAATTATATTTAAATAAGCTAAAAACATGAACAATAACCTGATAACAATCAAATAACAACAAAAAAAAACCAAAAAAAATCAACAACAACCCAACAACCAAAAAAATAAAAAGTATAAAACGTAGACTGCAACAAAAAAAAAAACAATCAAGAAACAACAATAGCGTCGCAACAACCTCACATCAATTACATATTAAATAATTTTTAATATTTATTAATAATTTAATGCTTAATAAATAATAAATTAATATTAATAATTTAAATAATTTCTATTAATTTAAATTAAGATTACCATTAAAATTTTATGATCCTTTCGGGAAAAAAAAGGAACCCAATAGAAGGACCTAAATTCATACGACAATAAATGCAATGAAAACAAAGATCCTATTCCTACATATAGACAAGAACACATGTATTTGGAAAGGTGAAGTGAAAGTATGGGTATGTATCGGTCGGTTCGGGTGAAGGAAGGTAATAATCGATCGATTTTTGAAGATATGATTTATTGGGTTGAACTGAGCTGATTAATATAAATATCTAATGGTTTGGATAACCGACAATGTCGGATTATGTTAGGTTTGAGGTTCGGTTTGGACTTTTGATATGGGCCTAATATTTTATAGCCCAAAACCAGAAAAAAAATAAAGATATTAAATTTTTACTTAATGGGTTGAATCACAAAAATTACATGAGTTCAAAATATATAAGGCTCATATTTTAAGGCCTAACATTTATAAATTTTTATGTTTGCAAATTACCTAAATCAAAGCCTACATATACAAATGACTAAATTTAAGGCCACATTTACAAATTACAAAAAATTACATAAACTTTGAATGCTTTATGGATTGAAATGTTTTGAACAAGGAAAAAATTTCATTGTGAGCTTTTCAGTATCTGCTATATTATGTATTATGAACCTAGTAGCAACAAAAAAAATTCAAGCCAAGTCCTAGAAAAAGATGAACAAAAAACAAAAACTTTTGTCTTGCAAAAAATCAAACCAAGAAATAAGGCAAGTGTGAAAAGAAATTACATATTAACAACTTGGCTAAGGCTTAGAAATTTTTTTTCAGTTCATCTAAGTAACACAGCCACATTTTTTGCTGCAAATAAATGCCAACTAAAAAAATGCAGCACAAGTGATCTCAAAATGAGTCTGTAATAAGGTGGAAGCATTCATTATTGCCCAGCTAGGTTAATGCACAACCAAAAACAAAAGCAGAAGAAATAACTTTTGCATTAGGCAGAAAAATTTAAGTAGTAGCAGCAATATGCATTAGGCAGCAGTGAAGCAGGCATTATGCAACAAACAGAAGCAACCATTATGCAAGTGAAACTAAAAAGAAGCATTCATACAGTAAAAGAATGTATAGTTCACAGAATCACAGGTCATATTTGTTACTCATATATAGAAAATATCAAAGAAGTAAATAAAAGCAGGCAAATAGCAAAGACATCAGACATTGTGCAATTGCAATCAACAAACAAAAGCAGTAGATAATTTTAGAATGCAAAAGAATGTAGCAAACAATAAAGAATGTATCATACTATAAGTCTTAAATTTGTTACCCATGACATAGAAAGAATGTAACAACATTTCTGGTTACATTAATGAACATGCCACTTAAACGAATGTAGCCAAGCACTCTTCTTTGACTCAGAATACTGTGGAAGCATCATCAAAGACTGAAAATGTCATTGCCAAAACAAAACATAAGAAATCAAAAGAGTAAATATTAAAGTAAATATAGATGGAAGTTTTTACTGTCAATATGTGCATGTAACCCTACTATCAAATGTATGAAATTGAGTTAGATTGCACCTGTTATGGGTGTTAAATGACCAACACCCATAGTTGGAAGATCTGAAATAAAAAAGAAAGAAGAAGGAAAAAAGTGAATCAATCTAAGACATAAAAAAATTCAATAAATTAAAAAATTTACCCTTTTCAAATTTGTCTAATTCATTGATTTCCTCCTCAACTGAAATTTCTTGATTACAAATCTAAGTTAATTTTGGGTGCAGATTAAAGCCTCTCCAATCTTAAGAGTTAAAAAACTCCTAAAGATAACAAGAACTCTGCCACCTATGCTGAAAGCAGATTCTGAAGCAACTATGGAGATTAGAACACCTAACATATCATGAGCCAATCTAGAGAGTAGAGGGAACCTTTTAGCATTTAACTTCCACCATCTCAAAATATCTAAATCCCCCTCTTCCTCTAAAATAAATTCAGTAAAGAAAATATCAAGATCAGACTTTTTGCTTCCACCAATACCACTCTCCATCTTATACTGCTTAAATCTTGCTTTCAATATAGATATATGTTTTAGAGAAGCAGTTAAATCAGTAATAGAGGTAGGTTGGCCAAGATCAGATGATTGAGAAGCATATTGTCTATTGATACCCTAAATTTCAGCAGTCTCCCAAAAATCCAAAAATGAAGGTTTCTTGTCGACCAGACAGGGGAAAATGTCTTCAAAAATCATCATAAGTGTTCTCCGATGAAGTCAAAACACCTAAAAACAGTAAAAAATGGATCCAGGAGCCCAAGGGTTGGCCCAACCCACGCTTGTAGGTCAGCCAATTTGATGACCCACGGTTCTCCATGTGTTGGTTACGTGACCCATGTGTGTGAGTCACAACACGCACCTGTGGGTAGTGATTCAGAACTCTTAAAAACATAAAATTTTCCTTTTTTAGGGGACTTTTTGCACATTTTTCAAAAAAATCTCTTAAAGAGAGGAAAGACTGTTGCATTTGGACGAATTGAAGGACACTCTCTTTAAAAAACCTCTCATATTACAAGTAGAAACCCATTTTTCCCAAACACGCTCAACCAAAAATTTCATTTTTCTTAGGATTTAGATCCAAAATCCAAACCTAACATCATCTATTTCAAAGCACGCATCAAGGATAATCACCCGGTCCTTCTGAGGATCTTTTAATCATTTTTAATTAAAAATTTGTATCTCATAGCATTTCTCTTCTTCTTCTACTCCTTTCTTTTCGCTTTTCATCATTTTTGCATTTCATTTTATTTTATTTTGATTATTTATTATCTTGTGATGAAGTTGTGATTTTGTGGTGATTTTGAAGTTTGGACATAAGATATTTAGAAGGAGTGGGTACTTTGGGTGATTCCGAAAGTGCTTACATTCATTTTTGCATTTTTCATCATTTTTGCATCATTTTTCTCTTTATATAAAAAATGGTATTTTGGTGATGAAGTGACATTTTTATTATTATTCTTGCATTTTTATTAATTTTGTTACACTCTTTATTCTTTTTTTGATAAATTTATTGCTTTCATCATAAAGTTCATAATTTTAAGGTGAAAATAATTTTTTTTTATCATTTTATTTGCATTTTTATTATTTTTGTTGCTTTTTTGATAAATTTGTTATTTTTATCATAAAGTCCATATTTTTATGACAAAAATAACATTTTTATTTTTTTTTATTATTTTATTTGAATTTTTATTATTTTTGTTGCCTTTTTTTTTGTAAATTGTTATTTTTATCATAAAGTTTGTATTTTTATGGTAAAAATAGCATTTCTATCATTTTTATTATTTTATATGTATTTCCATTATTTTTATTATTTTTATTTTCCTTTTTGATAAATTTGCTATTTTTATCATAAAGCCCATGTTTTTATAGTAAAAATTGCACTTTTATCATTTTTGTTATCTTCGTTGCATTTTTATTATGTTGGTCCTTTTTATATTCTTTTTTGATAGACTTTCCATTTTTATCATAAAGTCCACATTTTTATGGTAAAAATGACATTTTTATCTTTTTTATTATTTTATTTACATTTTTACTATTTTTATTATTTTTGTTGTTTCCTTTTTTGATAAATTTGCCATTTTCATCATAAAGTCCACATTTTTATCATTTTATTTGCATTTTTACTATTTTAATTGTTTTTATTTCCTTTTTTGATAAACTTGCCATTTTATCATGAAGTCCACATTTTTGTGGTGAAAATGACATTTTTATCATTTTTATTATTTTATTTGTATTTTTACCATTTTTATCGTTTTTGTTTCCTTTTGTAGTGAATTTGTTATTTTTTATCATAAAGTTCACATTTTTATGGTAAGCATGACTTTTTTTTATCATTTTTATTATTTTATTTGCATTTTTATTATTTTTTTTATTTTCATTTCTCTTTTTGATAAAGTTGCCATTTTTGTCGTAAAACTTACATTTTTATGGTGGAAATTGCATTTTTATCACTTTTATTGTTTTAATTGTACTTTTATTACTTTTATTATTTTTATCCTTTTTTTACATTAATTGCATCATTGTTATTTTTATTATTCTTGTCTTTTTTATTATTTTATTTTAATTCCCTTGCATTTTTATCATAAAACCCTCATTTTTATGGTAAAGATGCCCTTTTATTATTCTTATCATTTTTTGTCATTTTTGCTATTTTATTATTTTCATTATTTTTATTTTTCCATTTTAATTGCCTCTAACTTTCCTTAAATCTTATTTTTACAATAAAGATGACAACTTTGCACCAAAATACCTGGATTTTAAAACCTTGCATCATGTATTTACATTAGCATCCTTGTTTATTTGTTTTATTATTTTGTTTATTCATTTTATTATTTACATTAGAATCCTTGCATCATGTGATGTGTTCTTGCATGTGCGTGGAAGCTAACCATTGTTTTGCAGATTTATTAGAATAGAAACTTTATTTTATTTTCTATTTTGATGTAATTGATAGAATAGGGAATTTACAAGGCAATGTAATCCTCAATCCCGATTCCCCTTTTATTTTCTCTTTTGGATTTATTTATTAGAATAGACTATCTTTCATGGGTTGTAATCCTTAATCCATTTCCCAGCTTCTTTTTATTTTGTTTATTTGCGTGTTTATTTTGTTTATTACTTCTTGCATGCTTGTGTGCTACTTGTTATGTGCTTACTTGTTTGCATTACTATTTACTTAATCGATGTGACTGGTGGATGTTTGTTTATTTATTTATCTTGCCATGTATGTCTAATTATCCGCATTCCAATTCTCGATTTAAATTGACTAACAATCAAACATAGTAAATGCATCATAAAACCAAAACTATAGTGAAGTAATGGGTAATTAAGAAATATACAATAAGAAATAGGATAAGTAACTCCTACCCCCCAAACCCGGAATCTCTAGTTAGGAAAGTGAGTTATTAATTCACTTTCTCCTGACTAAAGTTAGGTGGCGACTCCAATCTACAAAGCTTATTCAGGCAGACCCTCCCATATCAATAACATCCGGTAGATAGTCACATTAGCCTGTGTGCCTTGACATCACACTGATCCTGTCCCGTTATGACCCACGGACCCGCGTTACAGTCCAATATCAATTTTTCCAAAGATAGAGACATGATCAACAAATAATTCAAAGAGATTATATGTCACAAATTCAACCAAGCTTAAACCAACATTAGGTCCATACATTTAAAATAAAGAAAAAGATAAGTATTCAATTTTTTTCTCGAGGATCCAACATATTAGCCATAAAAATCAGATTGTTCATTTTCTCAGGATCTCCCTAATATTTATCAAACTTTTATTTCATACTAAACCCCATTATCTAACGTTCAAGTTATTAGACAACTTCCACTCATTCAAGATGCAATACAAATAAGATATTTTAAAAAACATGGTGTTTAAAGTGACATAATGAGAACCAAAAATTCTCAAAGTCATATCATAGAAGTGTTGATGTAATTGCACCATTTTGTTCATAGAAATCCAATCAAAATAATCAGGCACATCATTTTTCAAATCAGATCTAAATGAAGGCTCTTATTCATCATACTTATTAAATGCTTTTTCAAAATCACATGCATTTTTTAGCATCAAGTTGGTAGAATTCCACTTTATTGGAACATCAAGAGATAGAAAAGTTTTTGATTCAATACTAACTAACTCAGCGCATTCTTTGAATTTCTAGGTCCAGCTAGTGAGTTTCTAATATACCTAACACATTCTCTAATAGTTAGTGATATCTTTTAATCCCTCTTGTACAATTAGATTCAAAATATGAGCAATGCACCTCATATGCAAATATTTACACCTGGCAGCACTAACACCCCAACTTAACATTTTCTTTTTGAAATATCTCATGGTTGTGTTAATAGATGATGCATTATCTAATGCAACAAAAAAAATAATTTTTCAACCCCCACTCAAGCATATAATTTTCTAATGCTTTGGCTATATACTTAACTTTGTGAGATGAAACATGCACAAATGATAGTATTTTCTTATGCAACTCCACTGATCATCTATAAAGTGAGTAGTGACACATATACAATTAATTCGTTGAATTAATGTCCATGCATCAGTTAAAATGCTCACTCTTTGACAATGATTTCTTAAAAAATTCTTTAAGGACTTCCTCTCACTCAAATAAACATCAAAGTAGTCCATTGTCAAAGTCCATCTAGATGGTAGTTTAAACATAGGACATGCAACACCCCCTTAAATTCAACAAATTTAAATGGCAGCTCATCAAGAATAAGCATATGTGCAAGTGATTATCTAATTGCCTCTTGGTCGAATTTCCAAGTTCTTAAGGAGCCAACGTGTTCCGTGTTATCAGCATCCACAGTATTGCAAACATGTTGCAATGTTAAAAATTTCTATCTAGTATTTCTATCATGAGGGTTTTTCATACAAGTGAGTATATGATTCCTAAAAGATGATGTGCCATATTTCTTAGAGTGATAATTATATATTTTAGAATAGTAAAGACATCTTACCTGAATAATGATTCCTGCCCCATCTTTAATCTTCTGAAAATGTTCCAATACTTAAGATGTGTGTTCCACTTCCTTCCTTTTCTTTGAAGTTGGAGTTGCCTAAGGTTACTCAGTATTGTTTTTTATGAGAGACTTCCAAAGGTAGATTAGGTTCACGGTGGCAATTATGTTACTGCTACTAGTAGTACCAGCATTATCCATCTACAAATCATAAAGATCAAGCCATAAAAATATTAGAAAATAGTAAAGACAAAATAAAACACACACATAAAATAACAAAAATAAAACACAGAACATTTTGAGCAAATAATTCAAATATATTTTGTTATGTATTATTAAATATAAATAAATAAATAAATAATATGTAAATAAATGAATAATATATAAATATATTTTATTATGTATTATTAAATAAAAATAAGTAACATATAATATATAAATAAAAAAAATAAATAAATACTAAACAAAAAGTATACTTTAGATCTATGTTCAAAAAAATAAAAATAAATATATTTTATTATGTATTAGTAATTAATTAAAAAAACACAGAAATCGGTTCACAAATCCACATATTAAAGAAAAACTCTTTTTCATAGACCGCAACATACAAATTTAGAAGATCACATATTCACAACATGCAAGCTCTTTTTCACAAATTCACAACATGCAACATCAGATTCACAACCACATAAATATATTACCTAAAGTGATCTCTGATTCACAACCAAAGTCACAAAATAACTTTATTACAAAGCTTCCACCTTTAGATCAAAGATATCTTAATTTCAAAACACAGATAATGGAGCTTCCACCTTCATATCAAAGAGATCTCAAGTTTGAAATAGAGATGATGGAGCTTCCACCTTTAGATCTCCATCTAATATCTCTAATGCAGACAGAAATAACCGCAGAACAAAAAATTGAAGTACATCAATTTTAGCTAGAGAAATCAAAGAGATCAATTAAAATGGCTAAATCCAAAGTTAAAATAGAACTTAACTTACACAAGAACAATATAGAAATGGATAGAAGGAAGGAATGATGAGAATACAGATCATTAGAAACAAAAACAAAAAAGATAATATCAGAATAAATTGTTCTAAACAGTTAGATGAGGGATTGAATGAGAGCAGAAGTTGAGGGAGGCAAAAGATAAGGTGAGGATTGAGAGATTTAATAGATAAGTGATTAAGGTTAGAGACAAGAGAGAAGAGGTTGAGACAAAATGGAAGGAGACAACTAGGGTTAGAGATAGAAGATAAGAGAGGTAGATGAAAAAATAAGAGTGAAGGTTTATGTCGAGAATAAGTTTATATATATATATATATATATGTGTGTATGTGTGTGTGTGTGTGTGTGTGTGTGTGTGTGTGTGCAGGGTTATAAAGGCATAGGTAAAAATGACGTTGTTTGGTGAGTGTGAAAAACATCGTGTTTTGAACACTCAAATAGGGAAGGATTAGGATTCTTTTAGATGCATTTTTAGTTATTTGAAAGGTTTTTACGAAGTTTTAGTATTTTTGTTTAGTTTTTTAGTTTTTGTTAACTTTGAGTCATTTAGGTTAAATTTTATTTAGTTATGAGCCTCATGATGTATTGGAGATTGTGGGAGGAGTTACACATATGAAGTCAATGGTTAGGAAGTCAAAGGAAGTGCAATTTATGAAGAAAAATCAAGGTTTCAAGGGCTAGAGATGTTGCATAGCCATGCAAGGAGACATGCACAGTCATGCCTGATTCAAGGCCGAGACACACAGTCGTGCACACCATTATTCACGGCCATGCCAGATTAAAAGCAAGAGACGCACAACTAAACGTCTTAACACGCACAACAATGCGTCAGCAATAAAATTTTAAATTTTAAATTTTGAACTACTAATTTTTATGGATAACCAAATCTTCTGTTAGGGATTTAGACTGGAACTAAAAAACTAGGGTTTTAAAAGAGTGCAGAGCCACGAAAAAATAGTAGTTAGTTTTTTTTTTTTTTACAATTGTTCTTTATCAATTCCCTTAGAATCAAAGTTAGAATTTTTTCTAGTCTTCTTATTGATTGTGTGAGCTAAGTTTGAAGTTGAAGAACTCAAGAATTCCATCTCAGCTGGATAAGTGGAGCAAGGGGTTTTTCATATTTCGTTTTTATTGTCATTTCAATTTTAATTCAATAATAATGATTGAATTCTTTCTTTGTTCATCATTTTCTCTCTTAATCAATATGTATGGCTAGAATTCTAATTAGGGTTTTTGTTTATGTAGTTAATAGAATTAAATCTAAGTTTTAAACATGGTTCATTGGTTATTGTTGTGCTTAATGTCTTTAATGAATTGATCACCCTTTGAGTGAATTTAGATAATGAAATTTAATGGAGAAATCGATTCCATTGAGATGAGACAATAACCTATTAATTGTTTATTTAGTTGAGAGACACTTAAGCAATTAATATTGTTAAGAAGTTGAGCTTAAAATTAAGTACAATGAATACTTGATTAATGAGAGCTGTAAAATTAAGTACTACTTATACTCAATTAATTATGGGTTTGTTTAAGAGGAAAATCTATGAATTCTAAGATGCTCACAAAATGAACTAATGTTTAGGATTGGCATAGAAATTAATTAGATCTTTAGGAAGGTTGAATTGGAAGTAAGAACCTTAGTATTTAATTAGATTGAGAACTTTTAATTGGATTTAAATTATTTAGCCTAATTTATTATTAAAACATTTTCAGTGTCTAGACAAATAAACACTTTGAGTAATACTATAGTCAATTTTTCAATCTTTGTGGGATGATCTTTTAATATTACTTGTATGATTCCGTGCACTTGTAGATTTTCACCACTAATCATTCTAAAACTATGAGGGAATTTTTAAAATTCTGACGGTTCGATTTGAGAAATGCTCAACCACCATCTGATCAAACCTCCATCCGCCAACCGATCAAAACTCCTCCTTCCAACCGAATCGAGCTGACTTCATTCATTAATCGAACCGCTGCTTCATAATTGGTTCGATTTGGATCGACAATGTCAGTTCAGTCAAAATTTGCACACCATTAAGTGGAAGGGCAAAAAAGGAAAATCAGTGGAGACCATGTGTTCTTGTATATTAGTAATTGTGTATGGTCAAAAAAATAAAAGAAAAATAAGAAAAATAGTGCTATATGAAATATGTGTTGGTTGTTTAAAAAAAATTTTGAAAATTTGATCAAAACTTGTAAAATATAAATTTCCCTTAAATCTTTACACTAAAAATGAGGATTAGCGATAACTAAATTGTCGTTAAAAAATTTGCGACGAATATAGCCAGTAGGCAAAATTAGGGTCGCTAATAGAACTAGCGATGAAATATATAATTTTTCATAAAGTTTAATGACAGAAAAAAAATTCATCGATACTTTTTGGTTCCTAAATATCTAATATCCGTCATTAATTTTCAACAAATTATACACAGTTATTTGAAATCGTCATTAACTTTAATTATAGAAAAATAAATTATTAATATTTACGATGAATTAACGATGTGTTTATTCATCGCTAATTCTTGAAATTGGAATTTTTTAAATATTATTTTTTGTAATTAATAGATGATAAATGAAAAAAAAGAAGATTATATATATATATATATATATATATATATTACTATAAATTGTTATAAATATATCAAGAGTAGTAAAAAAAATCTTAATGTATCACAAAGTTAGTGGATCAGTTAGAGGAGGATTGTTATATGTTGTATTGTCTGCTACAACACCAGATAATGACGATCTATTGAGAGGAAGGTTGGCCTACATATACCTCATTATCATCGTCTACTCTCACTGTATACGATGCATAACCTCTTGCTCATGCTCAAGCTGCTCATGCTATTTGGAGACTTGCTCACACTCAAACTCATCTCTCTATGCTCTCTCACATGTTGTTTTTCCCACTCCCACTCATGTTGAAGCGTCTGAGTTTCTCTTTCTCTAGTTGCTGCTAAACTAAATGAAGTACATGATCATCAGATATGGGGCAACGTAAGGTGCTAATATGCCAATGTTACCTAAGGAGCTGGGGTAGATAGTAGAAATGTGTGATCCAAGCCCATAGATGCACTGCTTCTTCTCGCTACGTACAGCCTCGAGATAGATACTCATCATGTCCACTAAGGTTACTACAACTCATCATCAGCAAGTTGTAATAAAGTCTCGACGATCTCCGTGATCTTATTTGATAACCAATTAAAAGAAAAAGTTATATTAGGTTAAAAATAATTTGATATTAAAATTTAATTAATTTATATTAAATTTTTATGATCGACTATCAATAAAGGACTCATCATTCTTCGTATGGGCCCTCTTAAAGATCTCCCAAAGCATGGGCTCCTGCTCTAACTCCTTAGTCTAAAAAAACTTATGTGTTAGGTACTGATAATGTGAGGGAATGAAATTAATATAAAAAAGTATAAACATTATTAAATGTTACCAATGCTCCAACATGGTTGACTATGTTGCGAAAGTCGCCGATGTGATTCGTGATACTGGTGTTTGGACCTCCGATTTCTCTTAGACGATTGGCTTTGATTTTAAAAGACTTCTTTTTCCACTTGGGCATCTACCAGTGGGCCTGCCACTTATCCTATATATCATGTCTAACATTTTCTGGCTTGATGCCCTTCTTTCTCCAACCATATAATGTCTTATTGTGTTGAGTTCTATAGACACTCCATCATAGATGGTAGATGTGCTCCTCCTCAGACTTGTGCCAACAAAACGCCTTATGTATAAAGTAAATTATTAATTGCATCAAGATATATTAAATATAATTACATAAATAAAATAATACGCACACACATTTGTTTAATTAGAAATATAAGTTTTTACTTTGAACTCCTCCCAATAGAAGTTGTTGAACGTGATGGGTTCATCACTCTATGTGTACCTATCCTCATGCTATCTCTAATGTATCATTTGTGTAATGTACGTACTCACCAAATGATTATCTAAACTGAATTTGTTAAGAAAATACAAGCATGTTAATGTTATGTGAACACATAAATAAAAAAGATTCACAATATACATTTAAAAACTGTTAAAAGCATGGATTTACTTATCATTACTGACACTAATCGATGTTTGGATAATAGTGTGTACAGACTCTGTAGAGGCTACAGAGGCTATTGGCTGGAAGGGATGAGAAATGGAAGGTGAAGGTTGAGAAGGAGTAGGCTAAGAAAGCTAAGAACGAGGGAGAGGAGTAATAAGGGAGTGAACATCATCGTTGACAGGTGTTTATGATGAATCTAGTTGAGAATTAGAAGCCAGTAATGGTTGTGATGGTCCAATGGCTGTAGCTGGTGGATATAATGGATGATGCCTGCCCATATCTACACCCAAAACATAAAATTCAATGAAATTTCAAAATTTGAGAGTTTTTTCTATAACTACGCTATGTTAGACCTTGTACAGAGGCTAAAAATTCAATATTCAATTATTTAAACTTGCAAATAAAAAAAATCCTAAAAAATCCGCCTTATACCACCAACTCCTTGACATATATATTCACAATCATATAGCACTTTTATAGTATTGCACATAATTAATATTTCAACCAAACCAAAGTTCTATTTAAATTGAAATAAAAATTGTAAATTTTTGATACATTGAGGTTGTGTGTGTTTTGGATAATGGTGACTTTGAATGTAGGTTTGACACGATTCATCAACTCAAAAAATACATACATCAGCAATAAACTTTGTTAAGAAATAATTACACGATATCACTCAACCTTACCATTATTCTCTTATAGATATTTCCTACTAAAATTTATTGTCAATATCTGTGTTTTTGAACTAATTGATTGAGGAAAAACTGCATTCGAAGTAACCATTTTCCAAAACATGAAAACAGCCTCGATGTAGGTTACTTAACTTCCGTAAAATTTAATGAAATTATTATACTAAATTAACAATAATTAACGCTATTTATCTAAATTCATAAAATTCATAATTTTAACTAAAATAAGTCAACTAACTAAATTCTCTAAATTTTTTCTCAGATTATTTATTTAAATTGACAATATTAACTAAATTAACTCAACTAACTAAATTCTCTAAATATATTCTCAATTTTTTTTTATATCAATTCACTAACTTCACACAATTAATTAAATTAATTAAGTTATTTCAACAAAATTATTTATCAAAATAAAGTAAACTAACTAAATTCTCTAAATATTTTCTCAAATTATTGATCTAAATTCATAAAATAAAGAAATCTAAATTAACAAAAACTTGCCTAAAAATATTTTGGTATGTGTGTGTATACACACACCCCCTAAAATATACAGGAAATCGACGGTGGTAGGAGATCGAAGCATATGTGGTGGCCGCAGTTGGAGAGGGTGAGGGTGGCGGTGGTGGTTGAGCCAACTGAGGGTGGTGGTGGTTGGAGATGTTATCAGTTATCGTGTTAGTGTTGGTGGTGGTATTTCGATGGTTGGCAGGTCTGTCTCTAGTGGTGGTAGGGTTTAACAATGGTGGGCAGTAGCAAGTCCAGTGCAGTGTAGAGTTTTTTTTACTCTTTTCTTTTTTTAGAATGAGGGAGGGGCCGAGTGTTATTTATATGCCCTAGGCCAATTGTGTAATGGTTATACTTTGACTTTGTTATATTTCTATTTTATTAATAAAGAGGTTTTTTTTTATTGGCTAATTCTAATATTATCCTTGAATAGTTAATTCTGCCTGAGGTCATCAAGTATGTGACTTGATAGTGAAACTCTTAGGCAAAACTTGAATTCTATTCTAAATTATCCCTAGTCGATCATTGTTGCAGGAACAACAATGAATAAATACTAGTATGAGGTTGACTGATGATTATGTTTTACTAATAATGTATATGAGATATTAAGTCAAACTCATAGGTTATTTAGAGAAATGAAGTACTAGATCAACCCACTGTGAGAATACTACATGGATAATTGTCATAAGTAATTCTTATCATAGTAGTATTATTTGAGTCCTCTGACCTGAAATCACCATAATTTCCTACATGATAATTTCTATATTTTGACACATTATTACATCATCTTTAATAGGATGGTAAAACAAGTTGTGATTGGATGTAAGATGAGTTATGTAAGGAATGTGAGTGATTAAGATGAAATTAATCCCTCATTTATTATGAGAAGATATTTAAGGGCCCCTCGATAAGTTAGACTGAAGAGAAATGCATGGCCATACTGGAATGAGTTGATAAAGAGTTATCAGTATAAATCTACTTGGAATCGAGAAATAACATGATTAAATAATATAAGGATGACATGATCCATGCCTTATGTTCAATCAAGATATCGCATGACAAAAGGACTATAATACAACTGTGGATTAGGTTATGTCGGATTATCGGCCTTCACACAACTTGGGTAGTCATAATGTCTTGCTACAGGCCACTTATAACTTGTAGCTAAAATGGAAATTTTAGGCCCATTGCCAATGTTGTGTGAACCTACAACGTCGCACACTTAGAATAGTGCCAAAGCGGAATTAAAATTCTCTCTAGATAAATAAATAAATATGTGTGTATATAAATATATATGTGGATATATATATTTATAATTACATTTTTTTATTTCCTTATTTATTTAAGGTAAGTGTTATCTTAAATAAATTGGAAATAATTCTATTCTTGGAATAAGAATCAAAATATAAATAGAAGATTAAACCTACTAAAAACGTTTTTGGTAAGTGAAGGGTTTGAAAACCCTAGATAGGATGTCTATATAAACATCTCTTTCTCTAGGGTTTGGTTAGCTATTATTCTCCTCCTTCTACCACTTCTTTTGGGAAAGGAAAACATATATATAGAGAAAAAGAAATAAAGAAGAGTCTTACAAAATATGCTAGCACACCAACACCGCTTTGGACACCCTGATTATGTGGACACCGATAGAGGACGTGGCTTTATTGGCGGCATCTTAATCCGACAAAAAAATACGAAAAGCTCGAGGTAGGGTGTCACTGGTGTGAACCCCCCCCCCCCCCCCCTCTCATCCTTCCAACCTTCTTGCCTTGAAATTATCGTGGTGAGTTTTTAGAATCCTTCTTAATCAATTTAACCGAATTACATGGATCCTGTGAGGGTTTCGTGATTAAAATTTTTAATTTCTGCTGTGTGTTTGCATCACGGAAAACCCACGCCGATTTTACTTAAAATTCAACATGGACACATACGTTGGTAATCCATTGCTGAATTTTAGGATTTTCCCACCAACAAGCCTTTTACAAAAAATTAGAACATCTATCACTGTTTAACAACATCATGAATCCATTGTTAATTCGCAATGGATGAACACTTTTTAATCAGTGAATGCTACATTGGCTAACATCTAACAAAATTCAGTGACAGATTTTGATTTTTCATCATTAATTTTGTCTCTATTACCTCTGCATTGTCCGATCACCACTTTCGTCGCTAACATCTGTATTAATTTTTGTGTTAACTACTAGAGTCCATAAAGTCTTTTCCTAATAGCCTCATGACCTTTGGTCATATTTCAATTCCACCATCATTATATATAATTTATTTGAGTTTAATTTCTATAATTATGGTTGTTGGTTAATGGTTTGTTGGTTGTTTGATGATTGTTGATTAATTATATTTGATAGTTTGATAATTTGATTTGATAATTGTAATATGATGGAATATGATTTATGTAACAAATTTATATCTAAATATTGTATCTCTTGAAAAAATAAAACTAATAAGATCAATATCAATATCTACTGTAACTATCATAATACATAATTTAAACGCTGAATTTTTATCATTTTTGACTATCAAGTTTGAAGTTTGCCCTTCCTTTTGTCTTTCTCTTTTTTCTTTTAGGGGTTTAATCGAGCTGAGTCGAGTTAAACTTTGATTAGCTCGAACTTAATTTGTTCATAATTGAGTCAAACTAGCTATGCTAGTTGGTGTTTACAAACTAATCGCGAGTTTAAACGAGTTTAAACTTTTTTAAAAAATGCATAATATAAATTAAAATTATACATTAAAAATTAAAAAAAATTACTTACTAAATAAATTACAATACATTCAATAAAAATTATGATTTTATTTTAATAATATATTTTCTAAAATATTTTTACAATAAAAATTTATATATTATATATTTAAAATCAAATTATTAAAATTATGAGTTAGCGCATGAATTTTTATTCAAGTTTGTTCGTGAGTTTTACGAGCTGAGTTTTGTATAATTTGAATTCATCTCGTTTATTAAACGATGTTTAATATATGAACTCGAATGAATTTTTATTGAATCGAATACTAAACTATTCATGAGCAGTTCAGCTCATTTACAACTCTATTTCTTCCATAAGTGGTTTTCTTGATGGTTTATTATTTTATAGGTGGTGTTTAATCATTTTTGGCTCAAAATAACCATTTCATTTCCTTTTCTTTGCTTTAGTGCATAAACAACTTTGGATTTGAGATCTAACCTTCAATTCTTGTATATTTTCTTATTTTACTAGTATTTTTTTGGTCTGAATAAATAGAACTATTGATTGTTTTTGGATAATATAATTTTATAATGGTTTGATCTATTTAAATAGACAACATATAAAGTTTGATATGAGCTCAGATAACAGTTATTTTATTGAGGGAAACTTTTCCCTTCCAATCATATAGTTTGTCCTGCAGTTGTTTGGTTTAATGGTATACAAAAAATATTTCCACAAAAAATAGAATTGGCTTTTAGCATTTTTTATCTTCAGAGATACATGCAATATTTTTTAACTGTTAAATAACTATCCAAACGGATAAAATACTTGTATTACTGCTTATATTTTTAGCTTAAAAATTTTATTATAATAATTTATATTAACTTATATTGTTATGTATTTGTTATATTTCTATTATAATATTTTCTTCCGGTAACAAGAAAATTTCATTGATAAAAAAAAAATTTTAACTTATTATTTTAGTTATATAATTTCAAACTCAACAAAATTTCTAGCTCTGCGCTTCTTTTTTTTTTTTAAGAAAATACGAACCAAAAAACTGTTAGGAATTGATTATGCAACTTAAGCATCTAATGCTAAGTTAGGTAAATTTCAAAAATTTACACAACATAATCCTTGATCTAATCAAGAATTCCAATCCCTAGGATCCAAGTTGCAATTAACACATAACTAATGTTCATGGCATCACATAAACAAGAAATCAACAACATAGGATTTCTAAGCTTTTAGAAACTTACTAGTTTCCAAAGGTTGGTGATGACCACTTGAATCAACTTCAAGTCTCCCAAGTATGAGACTTCTAGCTTGAAACACCAAGCTTTAAGCAAATCTCCTTCTTGATCTTGATCAAATGGAAGCAAGAGACCTCTCTATCTTTTCTTCTCAAGCTTATCTCCTCACTTGATCTCTACAAGAATATTTCTTAAGGTTAATTGTATA